>JALAJA010000807.1:0-17013 GCA_023376005.1 Doryteuthis pealeii
AGATTATTCTAATGTTTTATGTTGAAGAAGAAATGATATGTTACTATATAAAACATATATATATATATATTCTTGTTCCTTAATATTCTGACCGTTTGTCATCTTGCAACACCCTCTGGTTAAAAATGAGACTGTCCAAATCGCCCAAGATGGAATGCAAAAATGTAAATCCTGGTGGCCCCAGTGGGAGATTGGGGGTCTTAACCCTCTGCAGAGGTGCAGTCGGTGTATTCTAAAGCCCTAGCTGACTGCCCTTTTCTTAAAAAGTTTGTTCAAACATCGTTCTTGCAGCTTAAGAAAAATTTATATAACAATGTTTTTAATTTTATAGAATATTAATGTTTTCCATAAAATCTGAACCGATTCCGTCTCATTTTTCTTTGACAGTCACTGATTATGAGAATCATTTTTAACTGAGGGTAACAAACTTCTTTTATTTCTAATTAACTCTCAGTTTCTCACACACGATTTACCAATTTTTAAAAAGCTCAAGAGTATATTTACCAAGTGAAATGGCTGAATATTTTATCAGCCAATACACGCAATCAGAGTACGAGAGACATAATTGCTGTGTTAATGATTGGCTAACACCTGACCAGAGAACAGTGATTAATGGGAATTTCTTTCTCTTAACTAAAGAAAAATTAAGATAAGAATTAAAAAGAAAATACACAATATTCTAATGGTTGCAGACACTTTCAAAATTTTAGAAAAGAGGATTTTCAAAAATAAAATGTGGCATTCAAATAGGCCAGTTGCTCACTGTATACTTATGAATGTAACAGATTGTTCAGGTTTTGGAATTGGTAATAATGAAACTCTGAATCAAACCTGTTGAACCCTGATTTAGAAATTGACCTTGTTTCACATCCTACTCGTGCAGAGGGGTTGATAAATACAAATATATAAGTGATAAAGTTTGTAGGAGAGCCTATAGTCGGTATCAAAAAAATCTAAAAACAATTTCTTCAAATAAGAAATTTTCTCTTGATGATGACCTAAGGTCGAAACTAGTTGAGAATAAATAACATATATTAAAAATATTTCTGTTTGTCTTATTACTTTTTGTTCATACTATATATATATATATATATAATATATATATATATATATATATATTATATATTATATATTTAGTTTTAGTTTGGCAGAAGGCTATAAAAATGGAGCACTTCGTAGGGATTGAAACCCTTTCAGGGCATTGCAAGATTACTTTGCTAGCAATCTCACTATTTTAGCATGTAGCTTTTAAATTTCTAAGTGGATTTGGTATTTTCTGGCTACTTATCTTCTGCCAATTGTAATCACTTAATTGGCAGAAACAATGGAATTCTGTTACTTATATTCCATCCAAAATTCCTTTGCAGACCAATATTTACCTAATCATGTGGAAACCACACATGAATTTTCCATTCCGAACAATGCTTTGGAAAATTGGAAACTGGTATTCTTAAGTGCAACTTCTTTGCTCTTTCCGAAATGTGCTGTCCAATTTTCTTAATAATCCATTTATAATGAATGCAAGATTTGAAGTAATGCGATTTTTACTGCCGGAGATTTCTCAAAGATTTCTGGTGGATGATACGAATGACAGATGCTACGGAGTTCACCCAATCATTTTGTGTTTTAAATTTATTCTTTATTTCTGCACTTTTGCTTTTATTTATTTAAATCTTTGCCTAAATAGATAAAGCATGTAATTCCATATCTTAGGATTTAAAAAAAAAAAAAAAAGGAGAAAAAATCCTCATGCTATGCATTGTCTACTATAAATATAAATATAAACTAGACTAGCAAGAATATGCGCCCTCCTCCGGGCATAAGTATTTAAGTTTTAATGTAATGAAATATATAAATTAGAAGAATAATGAAATTAAATAAGAACCCATATAAAAAGATTACACTTATTTTAATTATATTTTAATTGGTTTCTATATAAAATCAGCACCCGGGTTCCATGCTTAAGCATCACGGGTCACCACCCATGGCCAACAGGTTGCCCATTGGGGGGGGGGCTACCCCTTTGTAGAGGTGCAGTCAGTGTTTGGTTTGGTTTGTTTTACGGCATATCAACCTCAGTGGGTCATTTAATGCCGATAAAGTTTTGAAATAAATCAATTCTTAATGGATAATACAATTTTTTATAATACATTTTTCTATTTAACCATAGATGGGACCCTAACAGGTACTACCACTCCGGGTCAGAGTGGACCAGGGAGCAATGGTGATGAAGGGTGCTCCACATTCCCCAAATCTCCAAAACTGGAACCTCAGCATCAGATAGAGTTTAACGTCATTCCCAGGACATGTAGACCCACAGCACCGCCTTCTAGCACCCATATGATAAAAAGGGGTTGGGGCTTGCCATAAGGTAATAGGGTTGGGAAAATCATAGGTGCTAGGGCTTGACGTGACCAGCCGATTGCAGTCGGTGTATTCTCAGACCCCAGCCGAGAGAGCAATGAAGAGAAGAGAAATAGATATGTACATGTCTCAAGAGTTTCTCCACAGTCCGGTTATGTGCTTCTTCCTGAAAAGGTCAGTGTTACTTTTCAATCACAATGAAATGTTAAGTATATTAATATGTGTTTGAATATCTTTTTTAATATAAGGTGTGCTGGAGCCCATCACTTAAATTTATAGAATCTGTGTGAGCATGTGGATTAAAGCCAGCCAATAAACACACTCAAATATGTAGTTAGTTAACTCTTTAATTGCCAATCTTGAAAGCCGTTCATTTGCATGTATTCAACATGGACAAACAAACCAAGGACTCTGCTTAACACAGAGGATTCTTCACCGAGGAACACCAAGGATTTTTCACTAAGGAACAACCAAAAGATCTCCACTGTAAAGTGCTCTCTAAAGTGCAGCCAAAAATAGCCACAAAATTATAAACAATACCAGCCTGTAATTATATGGTAGGTTCATAAAGCAGTCCTAGTAATTTTTTATGTTTATGTATATCCAGCATCGTATATCTACTTTCACTTTCTGTGTAGTACAATGTATAGTTTTTGTTTTTTGCACATGTTAAAATTCAAGCCTAAAAGTCCAACACCTCCTTACTGTGGTAGGGTGGTGATAATGTATCAGAGCTACATGTCTGGCACTCAAGTTCCTGTAAGGCTCTCAAGGAATTGGTCTATCACCCAGTGGTTTAGGGTCAGAACCTGGTTAAAGGGGGTCTGATGAAAATCCAAAGGGCATCCCCAATATCATCAGGAATCAATGGCTTTTGTTACTGCATCTGTGTAAAATTTGCAGCAAACAAAAGCATATCCTTCCTCCGACCAGGATATGCATGCAGGGTATGGGTATCACTTTTGAATTTCCTATTCCCTTGTTACTCTTTTCATGAATTCACTATCTCGTTTATTCGGGATACAGTGAATTCATTGGTTGGAGTCAGCTCAACTGACCCAGGGTGAATGCCATCACAACAACATGTTAAATCGTGACGTAAAATCCACCATGGTAAATTTCTCCATGGTAAGTTCCACCAGAGTAAATTCCACCAAAGTAAATAAGAAAAAACATGTAAATGCAGTTTATACTGGAAGATAATTTTTTTTTGTCAGCAAACGAGCATACAATTATTTCCCAGCGAACAATATCCTAAGGATAGGGTAATTACAGTTTATACAGTTAAGTTACTTTTTTTTGTCAGTAAATAAGTATAAAATTACTTCCTAGCCAACAGTATTCTTTTAAATAAGTAAACATTAATTTAAATGCAAGAAATCTACAACAAGTAAACAAGCCTGTAAACCAAGTATCGCAAATAGACCTCCTACTTAAGTAGCACCAAAAAAAAAAAAATAATTTTAATGTACTCAAAACTGGCAAGAACTGCTCTGTGAATTCTACTACTGAATACTAACATTGATGAAATTTTATCCTTCTTGAGAGAAATAAAAATCTATCAAAAATTATCAATCAGATATAAAATACATCTACAAAAATTACACCAGTAAAGGTAACTTGAGTACCAATATCTATCTCACACAGGGGCCGATTTAGCTCAGTGGGTAGAGCGTTTGGCTAAGAATCCCAAGGTTCCTTGTTCGATACTAGCCTCGCCAACTCAGCGTATGAGTAGCACAGGATCTGTGCAGTAAAGTGATGAGCTGATGGTAGGTGAAGTGCTCCACCTCAGATGCTAAAATAATCTCCTTGGTCTAGCACTATTGAAAAGGGGATAGACTCCCTCAATGTTTGGCTGATACCGACATTAGGCAGCCCAATGACTTTACAGTTTTTGGCATTAAATAACCCACAGGATTATTTTACCACAAACCAACGAAGTAAATGAAAATTATTTATACCAATTTGAAGAGGTTAAGAATTCGAAACAGAAACTTTTTGTCAAATGATTTGTTTCAGGATTAAATAACCCGATAAGGTTTGATATGCCATAAAACAAACCAAACCATCTACTGCTACAACTATTTCAACAAGAGAGCTCACCAGTTGCATCACCATTTGTGAACTTTCTTCATTTGATTTTTTTTTTTAACAGCCTTGACCATGGCTGACACATTTATCACATTCGATATGAAAAACATCATCATCATCATCATGTGCTAAAAAGATGGTATCCATAATCTCTCACAAACCATCCCTATCATTCATCATCCTAGGGAGATCCTCTATGCAGCATCCAGTATCCGCACAGAGCTGGTCTATGTATACCTTTGCTGGATGGCCCACATTGGCATATCCATGTGTTGGTTTCCATAGGAAGATGTCACTTATGAGTTTGTCCTTGCTTCTCTAGCAGTGTCCAGCATGTCTTCTTTGGCTTACTTGGATGGTTTGTGTGATAAGGGGCAGGTGGCCATATAGCTGCTTCCTTCTGGGTGTTGTTTCCATGATTTGTTGAAGATCACCTTGAGCCTTCTTATGCAGCTCACATCTTGTTTTATTTTTCAGGCACTTCATTAGGGTCCAAGTGGTACAGCCATACAAGTAGCACTGATACAACTACGGCTTGGAAGAATTATCGCTTTACCTTGTCAGTGAGATCAGACTTCAATATAACTGATAATCTGTTTACAGTAGAACATGCCTTCCCTATGCATGCATTAACATTGCTTTCTGGGGATGTGATATTACTACCTAGATACGTCAATCTACTGGCTATAGAGGCTTACCGTTGAGTGTGGAGATGTCCCCTTTATTATTTTCTTTTTTTCCCAAATTATATCAGATTTGAAATTTTGTGGTGGGGAGTTTTTTTTTATTATTACTCTGTGGAATTTACCATGATGGAATTTACCTAGAACCAGTTAGATATGGTCTAAATATTATTAAGAGTTACATTTCTGGTGAACGTTAGAGATATTTGTAGAGGATTTACTTTGGTGTAGACCTAGTGCCTTGCACCTCGTGAATGTAGAGGATCAACTGTATTTTTCTTACAGCTTTCATGTTGACTTTCCCAGGAAAGGATTATTGTTTTTCATTCAGTAAGTATATTAATATCTAAATTACATGCTGTCAAAAAAAAAAAAAAAAAAAAAAGCCAACAACATCTATTCATGTTCCTTTACAAAGAATATGTAAATGATTATCACATAAAAAAACCAAAAAAAAACTTCAGTCCAATACAAAGAATATTTTTTTTTGTTATAAAAATTGCTGAGATAATTAAGGCTTTTTTGATAGATCTCCAAGAAGAGGAGGTCAGTTCAGTGATAGAAGATTAACGTTCCTGACAGCCACCGTTACCCCAAAAGATCAAGATATGTGTGGAACAATGGCAATGGAAACATATTTTTGTAAACAGAAACCCCTTTGAGATGGTGGTTGTAATAAAAACACCATGCTTCATACAGCAACAATCTTGGTGATGTTCTTAAGAGCCAGTGATTGATAATGTTTGTTTAGAAGATAAAAGAAATGCTTGGGAATCAGAGATCGATAGATGGCTCAGGTTTTATTTAGCAGGTAAACAACAAATATGACTCATCTATATTATCTTTCATGTTAATTGGGGATGAGAGAGTTATCCCCCCTTGCCCGATTTTTGATAAGTAGGTTGGACATTATTTTGTTTTCTGGTTTGTTGTTCAGTTTTGTTTTAAGGCATATCAACTATTTTTTGGGTCATTCGACCCTTTACCTACCATGGCGCCCAAAACTGCTCGACGATCAAAATCTGGACCCTCCAAACACGCCCGAGATTGTTAGCTCCTAGAAAATGGTTTAGAAAGAGAATGAATTTAATGCATACATTTCTCTTCAGTAGTAAAGTATCAATGATACGTTACTAGATTGTCAACCATTTGAGACATGGCTATTGTGGATGGCAGTCGTAGATAAAGGGTTAATGCTGAATCAAGTTATTTTTGATAAACAAAGGACTGGTTTCTTTCAGTACCATTGTTGCTTAAGTGATCACCCAGTTAGGTATTGAACAGGCTCATTGCTGCTTAACTTACATGATCTAGTGGGAACCAGTGCCTTCAGCATAACTCTACTGTAATTTTCTGGTTTGGTTTATTTGTTTAATGGCATATCAACCTTCATGGCTAATTTAATGCCAAAGCCATCCTTACAGAAGAACAGTAGTGGTACTATTTAACCGATAGCTGGAGGGATGAAGGGTTTATACTTTTCCCAAGTGTATTAGTCTGAGATTGAATGTAATAGTGTGACTGGAGATTGAACTCACTACGATGTCACCGTCTAGTATTTATCCATCACACCATGTGGACTGTCCGATGAATTTGGCCACAAAGGATTATAGTTACTAGCAACAGAAAACACCCTCCGGACGTCGTAAAAATTAATTTTTGAAAGACATTGCCTGAGAGGGTGGGAGTTAAAAATTCAATGTCAGAGGGTTTGTATCATAAGTAAGCAAAATCCTCATATTTATTAAAGGAGTAAAAAAAAAAAATTGAAATGAAAACTGAGCCCCGTCCTTCTCAAATAAAATGTTGCATGCATGTTATAATAAAACAATTATTTTGAATATTTTCCTCATCAATTTTACACAAAATCATAGGTATTTATTTATTTGTAAACTTGCTTACTTAAATTTTGGGTGTATATAGTATAAGAATATTGTGACGTAGAGCTATGACGTAGTTTTGTTACAGACAGAAATACAGATAATCTCCATTATCAATAGATATGACAATACATACTGTTATTGTTGGATGATTGGATTTTACTGCATGTCAACACTTGTTGGGTTATTTTATGCCAAAGAAGTTTTCTTCTATTCATGTTTGATGAGTATTTGACTCAAAAGTATTTTACAAAAATAAAATTTTTAAACACATTTTTTGAATTTATTTTTTTCTATTTAACTCATAGGTAGAGTTCCACCTAGTAGCACATATATGATAAAAAGGGTTGAGTGATTGCCATGAGGGCAATAAGGTTGAGACAATCATATAGGTACAAGGACTTGATGTGTCCAACCAATTGATCATCCAGCCTAAGTAAGGACAAAAGTCGAGTGTTGCATGTTGTAGACTACTCAGCCACCATGATTTCATCCTTAAGCATCATGGGTTGACACCCACAGCCAACAAGTGGTCTATTGGGGGGGGGGGAATTTACCCCTCTGCAGAGGTGCAGTTGGTGAATTCTTCTGCCCCAACCAACAGGGTGGTACTGGAGTACAAAATTGCTTACTAGGATGTTGCACTCCATCACATTAACCACAATTACAGTGGTTTTGAATTCAGGATTTTACTTCTCCTACACTGGTTGTCATACCAAGGCTAAAGATCCTTGGATGCTCTACTATTTACCCAACCTATGTATGAATATAACTGAAATGGAGTTGTAATAATTATTTTAGACATAGGTAGTATCAATAAATAATGGATCTATGTTTACCTTTGTTAAGTGTTACATTATTGTAATGGAATATTTCCATAATTCTGTAATTTATTAAATGCAGGAGCGTATATATTGTTCTGTATGTAATTGTAAAATTGTCATACATTGAGATCTCCAGCAAACTATGTAAGAATTTACCTATATGTCTATGTAAAAAGAAAACCTTTTATATATATATATATATATGTATATATATATATATATATATATATATATATATAAAATATTTTTTATATAGATTTATATAATAAACTCATACAATGAATGTGGTTTGCATAGCAATATTGTTTCCAACAAAGCCTTCATCAGATGATGACTCTGGGTTCAGGCATGGTTTATAATATATATATATGTGTGTGTGTGTGTGTGTGTGTGTGTGCATATGGAGGAAAAAGATTGTCCTCAACAGAATAATTCCCACCACCAACCCTAATGGTATTTTATATATAATATATATATATATATATATATATATATGTATGTATGTATGTATGTATGTATATGTGTATATATGTATGTATGTATATGTCATAGTCGGGTCATCGGCGACTAAACCGGTAACCCACAGATTTTATCTGTTGAGGAGGGTGGCTAGACATCCTGCAGGACGAAAAACAAAACCTGTTCAAAGGGCGGAGGAAGCTATTAGCTCAACGGCCATCTAGAACCTTTTTTTTTTTTTTTTTTTTCTTGGGAGTGTTGGACCCCTTATTCCTTGTTAGGTTATCCATCTAGGAGAAGGACAACTCTGATTTAACACCTGCAATTGACATGATTGCCAGTTATCTTGCTTAGGCTTGTCACTGGACAACAATCATGAAAATTTAGAGAGTGGTATTCGTGTTGTACAAGCGTTTACCACTATAATATCATGATGTACAAATGTTCCCTTCTTTCTTTCTTTCATCTATCAGCCTCTCAAAAAGTCCCATGGCGATGGATGTGTGGCAACGTGTGCAGACCTGACCAGTTGGAAGCATGCAGTTACATATCTACACATTGGCGGCAGGAGTCTTATCCTAACATCGTTGTTGTGTCTACCCGTGACAGAGACTAACCCGGTGGAGACTCTTGTGTCTGAGCAGTCCTATTTAGGAGAGCACTGCTCACCCAAACTATTGGGAAGGTGCTAGAAAAGGTGCACTAAAAAATGCCTGTCACCTCAACACTGGTTAGTCTCCTGCGGCTAACGGTGGTTCATTTCTTGCAGGAAGAAAAGAAATATTAATAAACTTGATCGAATTAAACTCAACATTTCTTGCTGGAATGTAAGAACTTTGTTAGACCCGTAATTCTACAGATCGCCCGGAAAGAAGAACAGCACTTGTGACAAAGGAACTTCAGAGATTACAGATTGATATTGCTGCCCTATCGGAAACCCGATTGTCAGATGAAGATCAGTTGACAGAAATATCAACGGGCTATAAACTCTTTTGGGTTGGTAAGCCTAAGGGCGAACGGCGCGAGGTGGTGTTGGTTTTGCCGTGAATAAAAGACTGTTGAAGTTTTTGGAGTTGCCTACTAGCATCAGTGATCGCATTATGAAACTGCGTATCCAGCTGCAGTATGGACGGTACGTGACCTTATTTTCTATATATGCCCCGACCCTTCAAGCCAGTGAGGAGACTGCCATGACTTTTTATGAGGACCTTCGCAATGCTATTGTCTCTACACCAAAGGAGGATAAACTGATTATATTGGGAGACTTTAATGCACGTGTTGGCAGGAATTTTGAAATATGGGATGCACTTGGTCGTTATGGTATCGGTGGGGTAAATTCTAATGGACTTAAATTGCTTGAGTTCTGTTCTGAGCTCAATTTAACCATTTGTAATACTCTTTTCCGGCAAAAACGTATCCATAAAATTACTTGGACCCACCCAAGATCAAAACATGGCCATATGATTGACTTCATCTTGACTCGCCGCCGTGACATTGGTGATGTCTGCAATGTGCGTGTTATGCGTAGTGCAGAGTGCGACACAGATCACAGTCTGGTGAGGGTAGATTTAAACTCCGTGTTCGTAAAAAGACTCGCATGCCTGGAGTAAAAACACCAAGGCGCCTAGAGTTGAGCAAGGTCAAGCAAATGGATGTGAAGGAAAGACTGCGTGAACATCTTGACAGTCTGGAATTTGATGGAACATGGGATAACTTCAGAGACCAAGTTTATTCCACTGGTGCAGCTGTTCTTGGCTTCAGAGTTAGGAAACATCGAGACTGGTTTGATGACAATGTAGTTGCCATAAGTCAGCTAATTGAAACAAAAAGAAGTTATTTTATAAGTACACTTCATAGTAAGTCATCTCTCAAACCGTCTACTCTGAAGAAATATATTCAGTTCAAGCAGCTAATACAGCGTGAAATTAGGAGGATGAAAAATGAGTGGTGGTCTAAAATCTCCTCTGAAATTCAGAAGGCCTTTAATAAAAGGACCTAAAGCTGTTCTATAGCCTCATGCGTACAGTTTTCGGTCCATTAACTTCTTCCATTGCTCCTCTAAGGTCAAAGGACAGCATCACCTTGATTAAGGAACCCGAAAAAATCCTTCAACGATGGCAACAACACTTCACGGATTTATTTAATAACCCTTCAGTAGTCAGTGCTGATGTTCTGCAGAGTCTTCCTCAACAGGAGACCAAATATGAGATGGACCATTTACCAACTTTTACAGAATTTGAAATGGCTATCAAACAAATTAATTCTGGTAGGGCGCCGGGTTTGGATGGGCTTCCAGTGGAACTGTTGAAGGTTAAAAGTTTTAATGTCAATCTTGCTCTGTTTGATCTCTTAACTCAATGTTGGAACGGTTCTCCTCTACCAAATGAATGGATTGATGGTGCTTTGGTGTGTGTATATAAGGGCAAAGGAGATAAAGGTAGTTGCGATAACTATCGTGGAATCACACTTCTGAGTGCTGTTAGCAAGGTTCTCTCGAGAATCTTGTTGAATCGATTGCTTGTTTACATTTGCCCAGTAGTCATTCCTGAATCACAAAGTGGTTTTAGGTCTGGCAGAGGAACAAACGACATGATATTTTCGGCTAGGCAGGTGCAAGAGAAGTGTATAGAGCAACGGGTCCCCCTGTATCAGGTTTTGTTGATTTGACGAAGGCTTTTGATACAGTCAACAGGGATGCACTTTGGACAATGTTGGGTAAAGTTGGGTGCCCACCGGTATTTGTGAGTGTACTCAAGCGGTTGCACAATGGTATGAAAGCTAAAATTGTCATGAGTGGTAGATTGTCGGATGAAATACCAGTGGATAACGGGGTTAAGCAGGGAGATGTCTTGGCCCCAACACTATTCTCAATATTCTTTTCTGTGATATTATCTCATGCATTCCAACATTGTGAGAAAGGCGTCCTCTTGGAATTTAGAACCACAGGAAGAGTTTTTGACTTGAGAAGATTTAACTTCAAGTCTAAGACATCCTATGCACTTATCAGAGAGTTCCTTTACGCCGATGATGTTGACTTTCTGGCTCACACTGAGGAGGATGTTCAAGATATTGTGAACCTTTTTGCTGCCTCGTGCTCTGCTTTTGGATTAAAAATAAGCTTGACAAAGACAAAGGTAATGTTCACCCCCGTAAAGGGTGAACCATATATCAAACCAACAATAGCCATTCATGGTACTTGTCTGGATGTTGTTGAGTCTTTTACATACTTAGGAAGTACACTAACTTGTGATGGATCTTTGGATGCTGAGATTCACCAGCGCATCCAGAAGGCATCTGTGGCCTATGGAACGCTCGAAAAACGGTTATGGTCTAGTACGGCATTACCCATAAAACAAAATTGAATGTTTATAGGTCCTGCGTGTTGAGTGTTTATTGTACTCCTCGGAGACATGGACATTGTTTAGAGGACATCTAAAATTCTTGAGCGCTTTCATCAGAAATGTTTGAGACGTATTCTAAACATCAAGTGGAATTCCGAAACGCCTAACACAGAAGTCCTTGCAAGGGCAGGATGCTCAAGCATTGAAACTCTTATCATAACGGCTCAAATGCGTTGGGCAGGTCATGTTGTGCGTATGGGTGATGCTAGATTGCCAAAGCAACTTTTTTACGGTCAGCTGCGTGATGGCAAAAGGCCGCAGCATAAGCCTAAGAAGAGGTATAAGGATTGCTTAAAAAACAACCTTATAAAAATAAAAATAAGTCCTGACAACTGGGAAAAGCTGGCACTAAAGAGAACTGACTGGAGAGTTCATGTGGATGATGGCTGTACCAGTTATGAGAGTGAAAGAATCGTGCATGAAAACCTAAAGCGTCAACTTCGAAAGGGTTACACCTGTCATATTGGAGAGAACATGGAGGGTTGGAGTGTCTGACATGTGGTCGAGTTTTGCTTTCGAGGGCTGGCTATGTCAATCATAGGAAATCTCACCTGGGTCAATCCATGCAGATCCAGGAGTAAATAATGTGTCTTGTGCTATATGTGGCAAGGTCTGTAAGTCGGCTTCTGGTCTTAAGAGACATATGGTGGTGCATAAGCATCAAATTTTATCATCTGACTCATCCGATTCATCTGAATCATCTCATTCAACGGGGAAGAAGTCTTTTCAATGTCATATTTGCGTCAAACTTTGTAGATCTGCAGCAGGTTTGATGAGTCATTTGAGGGCTCATGCAAGGAAGGGTTCTGGTGGTGGAGTTGTGGGATTGTGAGGGACGGCAATGATCTGTAAAGATTATGCTATTGCCATGTAGGTAGGCTGTTTATATGTACTTTTTTTTAAATTACCTATATAATCATGATGAATTATTGTAGTTGATAATGATTCAGATGATGTTTTTAGTGTACGCATGATATTTTAAGGTCGCCTTTTACATTCAATTTGTTTTAATTAATGGGCATTGGCTTGTCAATGTTAATCCAATAACATTAGCAGATTTAAAAAACATCTTTATAGGGTTTTATATAATTGAGCCATCAATTATGAAATTTCAATTAAATATTTGATTATATATATATATATAAAATAAATATAATAAGGCAATATGGCAATAGCATAATCTTTACAGATCATTGCCGTCCCTCACAATCCCACAACTCCACACCAGAACCCTTCCTTGCATGAGCCCTCAAAACTCATCAATCCTGCTGCAGATCTACAAAGTTTGACGCAAATATGACATTGAAAAGACTTCTTCCCCGTTGAATGAGATGATTCAGATGAATCGGATGAGTCAGATGATAAAATTTGATGCTTATGCACCACCATATGTCTCTTAAGACCAGAAGCCGACTTACAGACCTTGCCACATATAGCACAAGACACATTATTTACTCCTGGAATCTGCATGGATTGACCCAGGTGAGATTTCCTATGATTGACATAGCCAGCCCTCGAAAGCAAAACTCGACCACATGTCAGACACTTCCAACCCTCCATGTTTCTCCAATATGACAGGTGTAACCCTTTCGAAGTTGACGCTTTAGGTTTTCATGCACGATTCTTTCACTCTCATAACTGGTACAGCCATCATCCACATGAACTCTCCAGTCAGTTCTCTTTAGTGCCAGCTTTTCCCAGTTGTCAGGACTTATTTTATTTTTTACAAGGTTGTTTTTAAGCAATCCTTATACCTCTTCTTAGGCTTATGCTGCGGCCTTTTGCCATCACGCAGCTGACCGTAAAAAGTTGCTTTGGCAATCTAGCATCACCATACGCACAACATGACCTGCCCAACGCATTTGAGCCGTTATGATAAGAGTTTCAATGCTTGAGCATCCTGCCCTTGCAAGGACTTCTGTGTTAGGCGTTTCGGAATTCCACTTGATGTTAGAATACGTCTCAAACATTTGATGAAAGCGTCAAGAATTTTCAGATGTCCTCTAAACAATGTCCATGTCTCCGAGGAGTACAATAAAACACTCAACACGCAGGACCTAAACATTCAATTTGTTTTATGGTAATGCCGGTACTAGACCATAACCGTTTTTCGAGCGTTCCATAGGCCACAGATGCCTTCTGGATGCGCGGTGAATCTCAGCATCCAAAGATCCATCACAAGTTAGTGTACTTCCTAAGTATGTAAAAGACTCAACACATCCAGACAAGTACCATGAATGGCTATTGTTGGTTTGATATATGGTTACCCTTTACGGGGGTGAACATTACCTTTGTCTTTGTCAAGCTTATTTTTAATCCAAAAGCAGAGCACGAGGCAGCAAAAAGGTTCACAATATCTTGAACATCCTCCTCAGTGTGAGCCAGAAGTCAACATCATCGGCGTAAAGGAACTCTCTGATAAGTGCATAGGATGTTTAGACTTGAAGTTAAATCTTCTCAAGTCAAAAACTCTTCCTGTGGTTCTAAATTCCAAGAGGACGCCTTTCTCACAATGTTGGAATGCATGAGATAATATACAGAAAAGAATATTGAGAATAGTGTTGGCCAAGACATCTCCTGCTTAACCCCGTTATCTATGGTATTTCATCCGACAATCTACCACTCATGACAATTTAGCTTTCATACCATTGTGCAACCGCTTGAGTACACTCACAAATACCGGTGGCACCCAACTTTACCCAACATTGTCCAAAGTGCATCCCTGTTGACTGTATCAAAAGCTTCGTCAAATCAACAAAAACCTGATACAGGGGGACCCGTTGCTCTATACACTTCTCTTGTACTTGCCTAGCCGAAAATATCATGTCGTTTGTTCCTCTGCCAGACCTAAACCACTTTGTGATTCAGGAATGACTACTGGCAAATGTAAACAAGCAATCGATTCAACAAGATTCTTGAGAGAACCTTGCTAACAGCACTCAGAAGTGTGATTCCACGATAGTTATCGCAACTACCTTTATCTCCTTTGCCCTTATATACACACACCAAAGCACCATCAATCCATTCATTTGGTAGAGGAGAACCGTTCCAACATTGAGTTAAGAGATCAAACAGAGCAAGATTGACATTAAAACTTTTAACCTTCAACAGTTCCACTGGAAGCCCATCCAAACCCGGCGCCCTACCAGAATTAATTTGTTTGATAGCCATTTCAAATTCTGTAAAAGTTGGTAAATGGTCCATCTCATATTTGGTCTCCTGTTGAGGAAGACTCTGCAGAACATCAGCACTGACTACTGAAGGGTTATTAAATAAATCCGTGAAGTGTTGTTGCCATCGTTGAAGGATTTTTTCGGGTTCCTTAATCAAGGTGATGCTGTCCTTTGACCTTAGAGGAGCAATGGAAGAAGTTAATGGACCGAAAACTGTACGCATGAGGCTATAGAACAGCTTTAGGTCCTTTTTATTAAAGGCCTTCTGAATTTCAGAGGAGATTTTAGACCACCACTCATTTTTCATCCTCCTATTTTCACGCTGTAATAGCTGCTTGAACTGAATATATTTCTTCAGAGTAGACGGTTTGAGAGATGACTTACTATGAAGTGTACTTATAAATAACTTCTTTTTGTTTCAATTAGCTGACTTATGGCAACTACATTGTCATCAAACCAGTCTCGATGTTTCCTAACTCTGAAGCCAAGAACAGCTGCACCAGTGGAATAAACTTGTCTCTGAAGTTATCCCATGTTCCATTAAATTCCAGACTGTCAAGATGTTCACGCAGTCTTTCTTCACTCCATTTGCTTGACCTTGCTCAACTCTAGGCGCCTTGGTGTTTTACTCCAGGCATGCGAGTCTTTTTACGAACACGGAGTTTAAATCTACCCCTCACTAGACTGTGATCTGTGTCGCACTCTGCACTACGCATAACACGCACATTGCAGACATCACCAATGTCACGGCGGCGAGTCAAGATGAAGTCAATCATATGGCCATGTTTTGATCTTGGTGGGTCCAAGTAATTTTATGGATACGTTTTTGCCGGAAAAGAGTATTACAAATGGTTAAATTGAGCTCAGAACAGAACTCAAGCAATTTAAGTCCATTTGAATTTACCCACCGATACCATAACGACCAAGTGCATCCCATATTTCAAAATTCCTGCCAACACGTGCATTAAAGTCTCCCAATATAATCAGTTTATCCTCCTTTGGTAGAGACAATAGCATTGCGAAGGTCTCATAAAAAGTCATGGCAGTCTCCTCACTGGCTTGAAGGGTCGGGGCATATATAGAAAATAAGGTCACGTACCGTCCATACTGCAGCTGGATACGCAGTTTCATATGCGATCACTGATGCTAGTAGGCAACTCCAAAAACTTCACCAGTCTTTTATTCACGGCAAAACCAACACCACCCTCGCGCCGTTCGCCCTTGGCTTACCAACCCAAAAGAGTTATAGCCCGTTGATATTTCTGTCAACTGATCTTCATCTGACAATCGGGTTTCCGATAGGGCAGCATATCAATCTGTAATCTGAAGTTCCTTTGTCACAAGTGCTGTTCTTCTTTCCGGGCGATCTGTAGAATTACGGTCTAACAAAGTTCTTACATTCCAGCAAGAAATGTTGAGTTTAATTCGATCAAGTTTATTAATATTTCTTTTCTTCCTGCAAGAAATGAACCACCGTTAGCCGCAGGAAACTAACCAGTGTTGAGGTGACAGGCATTTTTTTTAGTGCACCTTTTCTAGCACCTTCCCAATAGTTTGGGTGAGCAGTGCTCTCCTAAATAGGACTGCTCAGACACAAGAGTCTCCACCGGGGTTAGTCTCTGTCACGGGTAGACACAACAACGATGTTAGGATAAGACTCCTGCCGCCAATGTGTAGATATGTAACTGCATGCTTCCAACTGGTCAGGTCTGCACACGTTGCCACACATCCATCGCCATGGGACTTTTTGAGAGGCTGATAGATGAAAGAAAGAAAGAAGGAACATTTGTACATCATGAATTTATAGTGGAAACGCTTGTACAACACGAATACCACTCTCTAAATTTTCATGATTGTTGTCCAGTGACAAGCCTAAGCAAGATAACTGGCAATCATGTCAATTGCAGGTGTTAAATCAGAGTTGTCCTTCTCCTAGATGGATAACCTAACAAGGAATAAGGGGTCCAACACTCCCAAGAAAAAAAAAAAAAAAAAAGGTTCTAGATGGCCGTTGAGCTAATAGCTTCCTCCGCTTTGAACAGGTTTTGTTTTTCGTCCTGCAGGATGTCTAGCCACCCTCCTCAACATAAAATCTGTGGGGTTACCGGTTTAGTCGCCGATGACCGACTATGAAA
>JALAJA010000808.1:0-15341 GCA_023376005.1 Doryteuthis pealeii
TTCTCTCTTTCTTTATTTCTCTCTTTCTTCTTCTTTCCTTTCTCTCTTTCTCTCTCTCTCTCTCTCTCTCTCTCTCTCTGCTCTCTCTCGCACCTTTGCTTTCTTCCTTTTAATTATTTGCCTCCCTCTTTCTTTCTCTATTTCTCCCTTTGCTTCTTTTTAATTCTACCTCTTCCTCTTCTTAACTCTTCTCCTCTCTCTCTCTCTCTCTCTCTCTCTCTCTCTCTCTCTCTTGCTCCTTTACTTTTTCTCTTTAATTATTTGTCTCTCTTTTTCTCTCTCTTGCTCTTTGCTTTCTTTTTAATTATTTTCCCTCTCTCTTTCTTTTCTGTCTATCTCTCTTGTTCCTATAAAAATAGAAGCCCATTTGAATCTACTATTTACCATAGCTAATAGTTGATGCTACCTTTCCCAAGGGTATTAGTGTTTATGTGAAATGCAACTAGGTCTCATCCAGGATTGAACTCGGCTTGCAGTGTTCATTTCCTTTCACGCTTAACCAAATATTACCACATCCCTCCACCTGGAGAGTACGACAACCAAAAATGTTGTGACAATAACAAGTTCATTAGTGTACTTGATTATTCCTTATCTCAGAACTGAGGACAGAAATCAACATTATTATTTGGTGACAGTTGGTGACAGATGTCATTTAATTATAAGCTTTCTCACACTGGCACAAACCATTCATTGTGACAGCAATCTTTCTTTTGGTGGGGGTAAGGGGTCACCCATCTATTTATAATGGAATTTATTGTGTAACAGTGCTCAGGTGCACCACAACTCATCAAAGTTCATGTCAAGTACACAGAATAATTATTAGTGTCAGAAACATGAAACAGTTTACAGTAGTATATACATGTATGTGTGCGCATGTGTGCATATGTATTGGAGAGTGGCATCAGGTATAGTGTCGGTGGACTACAGGAAGCATGGAGGCTTTGAAATTCAGTGTTTCGCAGCCTACAACAGACGCGGGCAGCTTATTCTATGCCTCCGCAATTCTGAGCGTGAAGAAATGTTTCCGAAAGTCATGTGAGCAGTAATGACCAAGTTCAATGCTGTTTAACTTCAGTGGATCAGATAAGAACCAATGCTCTTAGTGTGACTTGACATAAGTGCTTGATGTTCAGATGTTACAACTTCAGCAGAAATTTTACCAACTTGTTTTTTTTTGTGCATACTTAAACCTCGTTTTCAACACCAACACACAAAAACTTTCTTGTATTACCAACTGTTTTGTATTACCAACCTGTTTTGTATTACCATCTGTTTTGTTTTACTATTCATTATATTACCATCTGTTTTGTACTTTGATCTGTTTTGTATTACACTTTTTTTGTACTACCATCTGTTTTCTATTCATTTCTGTTTTGTATTACCAACTGTTTTTATTACCAACTGTTTTGTATTACCATCTGTTTTGTTTTACTATTCATATATTACCTGTTTTGTACTTTGATCTGTTTTGTATTACAATTTTTTTGTACTACCTTCTGTTTTCTATTCATTTGTTTGTATTACAACTGTTTTGTATTACCATCTGTTTATTTACTAGTCTTGTTTTGTACAAAAATACCATTTTTCTTATTACCATCTGTTTTGTGCTAACATCTGTCTAGCATTACAATCAGCTTTGTTTTACAATCTGTAGTGCATTTCTCTCTCTCTCTCTCTCTCTCTCTCTCTCTCTCTCTCTCTCTCTCTCTCTCTCTCTCTCTCTCTCTCTCTTGCGCCTTCATTTTCCTGTTTTTTCTTCTCTCACTTTTATTTTAATTTTTTCTTCACATTCTTTCTCTCTTATACTACTGTCTTTTTTGTTAACTCATTTTTTGCTACCATTTCTTCTGTATTACCATCTGTTATGTTTTACCATATGTTTTGTCCTACCATCTATTTTGGTGAATAATCTATCTGACTTAAATATATAAATAATACTCATGTGTATTGGTTATCATCGTAGGAAATGGTTGGTGACATGGTTGGTTGGTTGTTTTGTTTTACGGCATATCAACTCTTTTCGGGTCATTAATGCCGAATCAAGTAATCTTGATAGTTGCTTAAATACCAGCTATTGCTTTAAAGGTCACCCATCTAAGTATTGAACAGGTTCAACACTGCTTAACTTCAGCGATCTAGTAGGAATCTGTGCTTTCAATGTGAATTGACCATATGCACACAGCAAACATGAATTCAAATCCTGGATGAGGCTGTTTGTATTCACATAATGCTAATACTCTTAGAAAAAGTATACATCCAAATATTTCCCTCCCACAATGGGTAAAATAATAGGGTTAGACTGGGCTCTTTAACCTTGTATGGCAACCAGTCTAGAAGAAGGAAACTCTGAATTCAAACCTATTAAACTTCACTTAAGAAATTGATCTCCTGTGGAGGGGTTGTAAATGTATATAACAATTTAGTGCATGAAATTTATATGCAAATGTAAAGACTATTCTGGGACAGAAGTAATATTTACTTATATATAAGATACAATTGAACTTTATATATATACAATTGGCACTTCAATTTTGTTATGGTAACCAATCTAGAAGAAGGAAAACTGTGAATTCAACTTATTAAATGTTGTTTAGAAATTGACCTTGTGTCACATCTTGCTCTTGTAGAGGGGTTGTAAATATATATAAGTAATATCAATTTTATGTACTGTTTTTTTTCCATATCCATTGTATTCTGCTGGACATGCTAACTGAATTTCATCTTGTGAATACTATGTTTCTTTACAGCTGTTACCTTACAATTTTGTAAAGGGTCGACAAAGGGCAGTTATTGACTGAAACTCTTTAGACTCAGTGGTCACAGGTCTCTTTTTTCTTTTTTTCTAATTAGAAAATGTTCAATGTAAATAATCCCAAACTGACATTTTTTATAATTCAACTCTGATTTAAAAAGTCATCCTTTTTCATTTTTTAAATTTGATATTAAAGAAATAAACTCATGTCAAAGATTGAAAAAAAAAAAAATTGTTACATACTGACGTTTTCACGTACCAAATCGATATAATGTTGTATACCCTTTACTTTCTTCTTACTTCTAGTCGTCTTCTCTTCTGGCCGGCTTTGGTTCTATCTTCTAACATCTTGCGTCTGGAGTTGTCGTGGGGACTTCGGTCTGGTTTTCTGTTAGGGATTTCTCTTTATCAGAAGCCCTGTGTCATTGTTAGTTTTTAGGTAATAAACACAAGACTTCGATTTACGTTGATGTTACTTTATTTCCAAATCCCCAACCCAGACAATCTGCGCAGATGAGGGACCGCATGTATAACACGACTTACCCCTTTGAGCTCACTACTACCTTCTAACTGACTGAGTTATTTCTATCCTTAAACCGGAACAGGGTCTTCTATGCCCTCCGGTTCTCACGATTTATCCCCGAAAGGCAAGGTGAGAGTGAGGTCAAGCGTTGTCACTCATCCTTCAAGGCTGTGGGCTGCACTAATCACCATTATGTTTCTACAATACCTTATATAAGTATTAGGGATCCAATAATTATGTAACAAAATAAGAAAAGAAGCATTTTCAGAATATGAGACCAAATCAAAAATAATTGGGTAAGTCAAAAGTTTTGTAAGATTTTTGGTAATGTGAGGCACAATTTGGCAGCTGTGGATGCTTTTGCTGATGTTGTGAAAGAGATGAACCACACAAGATTGTGAGGTTTCAAGCTCGCCTGATACTCACCAAATAATACTTGCAGGGTTTGTCTCTACAGCTTGGAGCACAGCCTCAGAATCCATGGTTTTAGGCCTATCTGACCTTGGTTGATCTTGCAAGATCAAGTAAAATTTCTTGAACCATCTGGTTACTGTACTGTAATCAACTGAATCTTTTCCTTTTGTACAACAAATATTTTTGGTTGCTTCCATGGGGCTATGGCTCAATTTGAACTTTTAAAGCATAAAAATTAGACTATTTTGCAGCTTTCAAATCACACATGGAGTGAAACAATGCCCGATGTGTGGAACACATCAGCTACCAGGATATTACCAAACACAGTAGGTACTTTCCATAGTTGGAACTGTTTTGGTCATATGATATAGCACCACAAACTAGCATGTATCAAAATATTGCAAAACTTTTGACTCACCCTAGTACATAGAAAAATTCAACTGAAATAAAAATAAATTTGACAACATTGATTTTTTTTCTTTTTGTTGGTTGGTCAGAGTGTTTCCTGGTCACGGACTTTCCGATCCAGACAAAACTCTCATGTGACAAAACAACCATATCTTAAGTGCAAAGTATGACAAAACTCCCTTGGTTAAATTATAACATGACAAAAATTGTAGTAATTGATGGAGATATTGTTATTTTTATTATTAGGATTAGGGATATATATTTATAGAAAAATAAATATTTTAGTATCCAAATGATAATTTATAGAATGGCAAAAATTAATTGAAATTCAATAATCATTGCATTCTTATATAATGAATACAATATTTTACTTTTCAGAAAATTAATATATAAATTACAAATTGTAATAAAAATAAAAATTGTGAGATAAAAATTCCCTATACAGTGGTACCTTGACTTACATTTAATTTCCTCATATATAAAATCAATTTTCCCCATTAAAAAAAAAATGGAATGTCACTAATCCATTTCAGCACCCCACCCCAAAAAACAGCCTATTTTTTTGTTACATTTTTACATAAGAAAAATAGCCTGAATTGTGTGAAAACATAAAAAGATAGAATTTTAATGAATTATGTCCTGTATATATTTTGATGTTTATTTTTTTTATAAATAATATTTTATCTTTGCATAATAAATTTGGAAACTGAAATGTTTTTTGTGAACTTATTAACATAAGTTTATCTGAAACTTGCTCGTACCTCAAATTTTAGCTTTCAACACAAAGAAAAAAAATGTCCAATTGACAGCTCATAAATTGAAAAATTTGTAAATTGGGGAATTCTAAGTCAAGGTATCACTGTATTTATTTTATTGGGCTAATTTTGTAGCATTTTATCAAGTGTTTTTTTTTTGTTTTTAGTTTTTTTTTGTTTTTCATGTGTATGGGGTATTTTCACTGGGGGTTTTGTCATACATTCAAAATGGAGGTGAAAAGGGAAAGATTATAAAAAAAAATAAATCTCTCTGTTGTAACATTTTAAAACATTTTATTGTATCATATTTGCCATGAACAGTAACTAGAGAAGTGTTTAAAAAATTGCTTACAGTTGAAAAGCTGCTGTTTACAACCACTTAAAACAAATGTAAAAACCTTAGTCACTGCAAATGGCAGATGATAAATTGAAATGATTACAAAACAAATACAAAATTCACACCTATACACACACACACATAGATCTTTTTTTTTTTTTTTTTCGTCTATTTATCTAAGTATCCACATAAAAGAGTATTTATTCCTTTTTTTTTTTTTTTTGTTTTCTTTTTTCTTTTTTTTTTAACAGTTAGAAAATCCAAGATCTAGAAAGTTGCTGCATTTAGAGAATCTTTTTTAGTGGCTGTGGAAAAAGCATGTTATAATTTGTGCATTTTTTTTTATATTATATTCTAGAATGAACAGCAATGAACGTGCTGAGAAAGAATCAGATAGATAGATAGATAGATAGATAGATAGATAGATAGATAGATAGATAGACTGATAGAAAGGTAGATAAAGGTGTAGGAGAGTGTTGTGGGAACTGGTTGTGTATATACTCAAACAGGCCAAATCCCTTATGAACAGGCACACACACAATTACATACAAGTAAACATACATTTAGAGTTGTTTTTTTCTTTTTCTTTAAAAAAGATTTAAAAAAACAAGACCAGTGAAATATGAATAAATGAAGATAATAAAAAGTGTTTATCTACAGAGGGCATTAAAAAAGATTTTTTTTTGTATTTTTGTTTTTTCTCAAAAAGATTTTTTTTTATTTTCCTGACTACAAATAGCAGGAAATATTTACCTATTTTATTTTTATAATCTATCTATTATTCTAAACGAACTAACTAACAATTTGATGTTATTTATTAGTTACATGGTATTTTCATGAATACTTTTAAAGTGCATAATTATATATGTTTTATCCATATATATATATATATATATATATATATATATATATATATATATATATATATATATATATATATATATATACTATATTCAGTATTACTCATTATAGCATTTATATGCTTAAATAAAGCTTTGCAAAACACTTCAAAGCTAACAAATTTTTAACAGAATATTACTTTAAATTGAAATAAATAATTCTGATTTTATTTTAAAATAAAATCTTAGAAGATAAAAATAAGCAGTTTCCTGTGTTTCAAATTGCAAATTTACATTTTAATTTAAAGGCAATTAAGAAATAAGATTCATTCTTATTTAAGTTCTACTTTAGCTAATTTGGATTTCAGCCAAACCATTCTTTTATAAGGCAATTTTATTTTAGTTTACTTTCTAAATGATATTATAAGAAAGCATTATAAGAAGAAAAAAAAATCACTTTAAAAGAAAATTATGTTATATTGAACTGTAGCTGGATGAGTTCATATTTTTTATATTTTTCTTTTATTATTACCATCACTATTACTGTAATTATCAAGACATAATGAAATTCATTTATGCTTTCTACAATGGCAGTATACAGAGTTTTTATATATATACATGTACATACATACATAATATATATATATATTATAATATTATATATTATATATATATATATATACATACATACATACATACATACATACATATATATGCTGTATATAATGTTGAATTTTTAAATGATTTTTTAAATGATTTTTTTATTTTCTTGAATTTTAAATGATTTTTTTTTTTTTGCCTTTATTTTTTTTTTTTTTTTTTTTTTTTTTTACTTTTATAACATTCAAAATTAATTGAACATTTTTCTTGCAAAAATGAAAAAGAAACTTATCATTCTAATCTCTTATCTAATCGTAAAACTTTCATCTTCAGAAAAAATATTTTTTTTTTTTTTAATAAATTTTAATTGTGTTAAAGTTTTATTTCTTTTTGAGTGTATATAACCATAATAATATCTAATAATTAAAAAAAGGAAAAGTATTTTCATACATTTATTACTTTTCTCTTTAAGTTAAACCTTCCACGCAAGGAACCACATGCAAGAAAATTCATTAAAGTAAAATGCAAAAAAACAGACTTTATATTTTTCTTATCATTTCTTTTTTTTTTTTTTTTTTAATCCTTTCCTTTCTTTCTTCTTTTCTTCTTTCTCCTTTTCTTTCTTTTCTTTTCATTTCTTCATCTTCTACAAACATTCCATTTCTCCCTGATCAAAATTTAAATAACAAGGTCAGGCAAACATTGTACAGTGGACTAATCATTAAAAGAGTTCTCTATTTAACTTCTGTTCAAGCAATCTGTAAAAAGGAGGAAACTCCGGCGAAAAGACTCAGCATCACCACAGACACTGCTATGTGATTGCTTCCTGCAAAGAAAAAATGAAAGAAGAAAGAAATCAGATGTGAATATGATGAGACATTTACATAGAATCATTTTTATTACAGTTTGAATGTACAAACGATATACAGGTTATAATAAAATTGTATATTTACACATGCATACATACATAGATACATACATATATGTGTGTGTATGTGTATGTGTGTGTGTGTGTGTGTGTGTGTGTGTGTTACCCCATTTACAATAATAAAATGACAAGTATTTATATATTCATTTTTGTCTGTAATACCACAAATAATAATATGAACAGTACAAAATGTACACAAAGATGACATGATAAGTGTAATAAAATTTGATTTAATTTGTAATAATAAAATGACATATGTATTTGTATATTCATTTTTGTCTGTAATACCACAAATAATTACATGTAGGAAAAGGACACAAAAGATGATTTTGATCGATGTAATAAAATTTGGTTTAATTTTTAAAATATTTACTTAAAAGTTGTTGATATATATTCAAAAGTATATACAGATTATAAAGGTATAAGACAATATCTATGCAATAATATGAAAAATAATTCAACTATTTTTATTGTAGATAATTGATGAGGACCTTTAAAGATATCAGTTTCATATCTTCCATCAATTTTGAAAGCACAGGTACACTTGAGATTTAATATCAATTCAGTAAGATAGTAAAAATATAATCAGTAGATTAGTTTTACCATCTATAATTCATATAATGTCATGTTTTTATATATGACTCTGAAAAGAAATTCAATGAATAAAATGCATAAGTAAAAGCAGTGCTAGTGTGTACTACTCCAAACCCCACAATAGGGCGGGCTGCTTAGGGGAGTCTGCTTGGAAAAGTCTGCTTTAGGGAGTCTGGTTGGGGCCCCGGAATGACAGGTTTCATATATTTTCTATGAATACTACTATATGAAAATTGACATGTAGTTGGGTAGGGGCCCTGTATTATATTCAATGAATAAAATGCAGAAGTAAAAGCAGGGCTAGTGTGTACTACCACAAACCCCACAATGGGGGCGGAGTCTGCTTGGGGCCTCAGAAGAGCAGGTTTCATATATTTTCTATGAATATTACTATATGAAAATTGGCATGTAGTAGAGTGGGTGCCCTGTATCCTATTTTCGTGGGGGATGCATATCATAGATTTGTAAGGGGGGGGGGACCCTGGATAAGAGTCATTTCAATGCCAGTTTTAAGAGGAAAATTCCATTTTAATTCAACTGACACAGGATTATACCATTTTCTTATATAAATCATTTAAAGGTCACCTTCACTGACAATGATTCTTTATGTTGAATCCCATCCTATTTATAAAAGTAAGTAAAGTCGTCAGGGTGGCCTAAAGTTGGTATCAGCCAGACAGCGAGGGAGTATCACCTTCTCACTAGCGCTAGACCAAGGAGATTCTTTTTGTGTCTGAGGTGGAGCACCACACCCACCATCAGCTCCTTACTTTACTGCACAGATTCCTGCACTACTCATATGCTGAGTTAGCGAGGGCTGGTATCAAACCAGGAACCTTGTGGTTTCTAGCTGCATGCTCTACGGACTGAGCTAAACTGGTCCTATTTATAGAATGTATATCATAAATAATTGCAAATAACTAAATAGAGGGAGTACTTTATAGTTGGTACTTTTCTTGCACCCGTAATTCACAGGACTAGATATATTTTCTTTATGTATTTTAATATTCATTCTAATGCATATATTCTAAAAGGTTTTATTGTAAGAAAGGTTAGTTCTAAAGTGAGTGATCAATTTACCAATGTAGGCATAATGATAAACTAGACCCTCATTTTATGCCAGTATTTTTTTTTTTTTTTTTTTTATATACCATTTTTGCTGCATTTATTGTTATGTACACATGTACAAATCAAATCATTATCGCATCTATAAAGTAAAATCAGCAGAGTGGTCTATTGTTGGTATCAGCCGGACAGCAAACCCATGGAGATTGTTTTGCTGTGGTAGAGCACCGCACCTACCATCAACTCCCAGATTTTTTTCCTCACTGATCAGATTACCCAAGCCCTGTTACTCATGTGCTGAGTTAGTGAGGACTAGTATCAAACCCGGAAACTTGAGATTCCTAGGTCGATGCATATCCTGGATTGCTTAAAATATGACTGTATCAATATTTGAGCCAGGACAATATATATATATATATATATATATATATATATATATATATATATATATATATATATAATGAGAAGTAAATACACAAACGATGTGTTTATGATATGGCTTTTTTTTAGCCAACATTTTTTGGGAGAATATGTGCTTAATTGAAGTCATACCTAATTTTGGAAGTTAATAATTAATTAATTAGGGGCATACCTATTCAAATGTAAGGCTAAACAAATCGAGAAAAATCAATCTCTGTATGTACATTTCGGCCTATTAGGCCTCATCTTCCTATCTATAGCTCTGCTTGATGAGGCCTAATAGGCTGAAATGTACATACAGAGATTGATTTTTCTCGATTTGTTTAGCCTTACATTTGAATAGGTATGCCCGCCTAATTAATTAATTATTTAATTAATTAACTTCTAAAATTAGGTACGAATTCAATTAAGCACATATTCTCCCAAATATAATATATATATATATATATATATATATATATATATATATATATATATGATTAAAATTGAGGAAATATGGATAAAAACACAAAACAACTTCATTCAAATGATATTTCGCCCTTGGTATGTAACAAAGCTTTGCAGATTTATTGTATATTTCCATATTATAATAAACTCAAATAAATCTGATGAAGCTTCATTACATATCGAAGCAAAATATCATTTAAATGAAGTTGTTTTGTGTTTTATCCATATTTCCTCAATTTTCCATCATATTTTGTTGAATTTACCAAATCTGTCACTCCTCATACTGCAAAAATACATAACAAAATCTCTAGAAGAAGATGAATTTTAAGTGAAGAGAATTTAAAGGAAATATGTGATACAGAATATGGTATTAAATATTTAAAAATTCTGGTACAGTGTTTAGAATAATATTGAATGAAAATCTTGTGATACAAAATTAGAATTGAATAACATATTTGTTATATTAAAGAATAATAATTCTGTCCCATAATAGTTGTTACATTTGCATATATATTTCATATGCTTAAATATAACAATTATTATGGACAAATTATTCGATTATATTTATGCAATGATACGGAAATATTACAATAAATAATTGTATTATGGTTGATGAAACATGAATATGAAAATAATAGGATGTATAGAAAGACTTTACAAATAAAATATATAAAAAAATGTTTAATTTCTTTAAATGAAGCATGTTAATCACTGTAAAAAAAATCCATATTAATCTTTAAATGACATATATAAGTTTGTACAAAAATACATGGGGTTGATTGATAATAAGGTCTTCAATTCTGTAAAAATAAGTTTTAGATCTGATGAAATAATGAAACTAGTAACAAATGAGTTTCAAAATTACCAAGCTTATTTTTTTCAACAGAATTGCATGATGGGTAATATGTGATAACCAAAAGAAACACCAATCTCAACATAATTCATCATTTGAACTCTTTTTTGTGATTGATTAAATAAGTTTATTCTTTAATGATTCGAGTTTATTTGTTTGCGCTATTTACTATAACAATGAAAAAATGGCATCCTAATCTCCAACAAGATGTTCAATATTATTCCACTATCAACAAGGGTAGTACAACTACATAGTCAATGTTGGTTATGTGTACAGATGCGCAAAGAAGCACTGGCACAAAAATCCCTGGAAGGATCAAACAACTAGTGGACAAGAAGGGTCCGCTCTGCACAAAATTTACTTTGGTAATCTGCAGGTGGACCTCCAAAATGCATGACTGGGAGCCTTAAGATCTAAGGAGCTAAAGGGCCCTCACAAAGGAAATGACAGAGTGGTTCAAATGAAAAAGGACTGAATTCTACTGTAGGATGTTCCCAAAATATTACAGTGGAGGGAATAGAGTAAATGATGATGATGATGATGCTGAATAGTTGTTAGATTTGCAAATATTCTATTCACTTTTTCCGTTCTCTTCCCAAAGAAAGTTTTCACTTTATTTCTGATCAGTTGTTCTAATTCAGGGAATCATGCCTAATACAGAATCAATGAGAACAACGAAAAGTTTTGAAACTGCTTGATTGAAAATAAGAGTCTTTGCGGATTCTGGCATTTTTTAAGTCATTGTTTCAGCATTGCTAAAGTGAAATTAAGAAATATATATATATATTACTTAGTGCTAAACCAGGTAGATTGTTTTTGCATCTGGAGTGGAAGCACTGCACCTACTATCAGCTCCTACTTTACCACACAGATCTAAGTTGTGCAACACATGCGCTGTGAGTTGTGAGGGGCTTGGTATCAAACTGGAACCTTGTGGGTCATAGGCAGATGCTCTACCGATTGAGCTAAACCATGTGAGTGTAAAATGGCACAATGTTGAGAATCCTGGAATTCTCACTTGTTGCACGACTTCCATAGAGATTTAGGGTGAGCTTGTGGTGTTATGGTTATTGTCGTAGAAATGGAAACAGCGACCTGGAGTTCAAATTCTGGAGAGGCTATTTGCATTTCAGATTGTGCTAATATCCCTTGATAAACATATGAATCCAACTATTCTTCCCCAGTTATGGGTAAATAGTAGGGCAGACTGGATCTTAACTTTGGATAAGTAACTGATCTAGGAGGAAGGAAAAACTCTGTCAAATTTTACTCAAGATTTCCTTCGCATCCTACTTGTTTGAAGGGTTGGGTAAATACATATACCTAAATTTGGCAACATTGGTTTCTAGTTGTTCTCAAAATTGAAATACATGTTGAAAGGTCAGCATATTTTAACAAAGGTCAAAGTTGGAATTGGTGTGCACAATTAGATGAAATATAAGGTTCTTCATAGACAGAATATTACATTTTATTTTTGTAATTTAAAACATAAATCTCTGCTTTGCTTAAAAATTGACTTGTGTCAATCCTGCCATGGAGGGTTGGGTAAATGCAAACAAACAAAAAACTGAATCATTAGATATAAAGTTTTTAGTTAATCATTTTGGCATTTAAACTGATATATAATATTCTAAAGGATATTCTTTTATTTCAACGCAAAATTGAGAAGATTTTTTTTTAAATTACAATTCTTTTGAATAACGCATCAAACAATTTATACAAATTTGTGAGTACAGTTAACAACAACAAACTACTTTAAAAAAAGCAGTTTTTTCTTTTTTTTTTTTTTTTCGTATCTTTTTGTTTAGTTAAATATGAAAATTAGATAACCTGTACAAATGCTAATAAGAAGCTAAAACAACTTTGAAATCCTCCTGACTCGGAAATTTTTGTTGCAGGTAATTTCATTTTGTTTTTTTTCCCATTTGACAATACATGCAAACTATGCTACACAGCGAGCAACAACGACTGAATAGAATCAGAACTTTCAATTACTTAAAAACAATTAGAACATTTGAATTATTCCCAACATGCATACATTGTGGTTTACTTTCTTAAGTCACACCTTTTTAACACCACATTTTTAAAATCTTTTGTTCATAAAAACAACGGATGATAAATCTGTAAATATTGATGATTAGTCAGTTTGATAAAGAATATTACAATAATATAAAGTAATTGGTAATTTGCTTGAAGCATTGTTAAGTAGTTATAATATATTGTAATTTGAAGGCAAATACAATGCTATGAAAATAAAAACAAAAAGATGTTATTTTTGTCTTATCGATTTCGAAGCATGAACTTCATCATCAGAGATTTCGTATCAGATCTGAATCGAATCTCTTGATGATGAAGTTCATGCTTCGAAATCAATAGACAAAAATAACATCTTTTTGTTTTTATTTTTCATTACGCATTGTATTTGCCTTCAAATTACTAATATATTATAATAAATAAAAGTTTAATTATTTTTCTGCATTCTTTAAATTTTCAAAATTGTTTCCATTTTTATATTTACTTTCCAAATCTTCAGAATGCAATCAAAAAGTTTACAGACAAAATCTAAATAAGATATGATGAATAGTAAAATCTGTGGAGAGGTTTATTGTCAGTATCAGCAGAACAGCAAGGGACTCTTTTTTTCTCCTTTTTGCTAATGTTAGACCAGGGAATTTGTTTCACCAGGGTGAAGCACCTTTTTGGATGCTTTACTGCAAGATCAGATTACCCAGTTGTGCTATACATGCGCTGAAGTTGGTAGGGGACTGGTATTGAACCCGGAACCTTGCCATTTCTAGGTGATATGCTCTACTAACTGGCTAAACCATAATGGTATAATATTGACGAAGTAGAATGCAAGAGTTACAGGTGACCTCAACTGTTTACTTCTCCCCATGGGAGGCCTGTCTCCATCCCTCTTTTGGAATTCTGATCATCCAACTGACTTCCACTCTCCCTGGTCTCTCAAATTCAACTTTTTCAAATGTGCAGGCCTTATATGCAAGTATATCTTGAAGCCCTAAATATTAATATTTCAATATGATGCGGGCCAGAGCAGGGATTTGGCACCTAACAATCGGTAATCCTTAACTTGTTCCTCGTAAATTCCTACCATAAATAAACTGAACCCTATTTTATGTAGTGTTTTTGCAATAAATGTTTTATTTTCTTGCACCCGTTATTTTACAATACTAGATATATTTTATTTATTTATTTTAATATTCACTTCAATGTGTATATTCTAAAAGTTTTAAAATAACGGTGCAAGAAAAATAAAACATTTATTGCAAACACGAACATAAATGAGGGTTCAGTTATTTTATGGTAGAATTTACGAGGAACAAGTAGAGGATTACCGACAATCCTTTAGATGCCTCTTTTTTAATTTTATACAAGTTTGCCCTGAATTTGTGGTGCCCCCAATGTTGGCCCCCTAGGCGATTACTAGTTTGCCTAAAGGGTATGCCAACCCTGTATTGAAATCCTTGAACTTTTGTGAAAGATTTTGATCATTACTTGCTACTTTCCTAAGCTTTTCTTAGTCTGGCACAGAGACCTCATATCTAGAATATTGAAAGATTTTGATCTTGATTTTGAAATCATGAATATAGATATCTTTATTCACTGGTGTCACCTGTCATAGATGACCCTAGCATATCTCTCAGCCAGTTCAATCAACTATGTCTGGAAATGGTTGTTGAACTCATAATACATTAGCACTGCAGTGAAAAGAAAATGTGGATAATGCTAAATGCATCTTTCTCACAATTAAATTTATACTGTAAAATGTAGTGACTCATTATGTTGCATCTGAAATTTATTGGATATGATTATTAGACAAAAAAAACAAAAAAAATAGAAAATATAATGATGAAACTTCAAAGATGAGGATCATGGTTCAAAATATTTCCATGAATCAAAGATGACTGTTTTGACATTTAAAAGCACTTTCAGACAACTCTGCTTTAGACAAAAGAGCCGGGATGACAGTATCAAATATTTATGGCGTCATAATTCTATGGTAAAGTTCAGATGATATAAACATGTTTTACAAAGAATGAAAAAATATTACTACCCTTCCCATAATAGTTGTTATATTTGCACATATATATATATATTTAATATCGGCTATCAACTCAAGCACGCACAAGACCATTTCCTGTTTTTTCTTTTCTTTTTTTTTTCATTTTTAAGAATCCAAGAGGCTGTGAGCATGAAGATGACTTCGGTTCCTGAGACTTATGAAGAATCAACTACATACATTTAATACCAGTAGCACTTGGCACTATATCCTTATTTTTTCTCAGATGATTTATCAGACCAGCCCTGGAGAGACACACTCTTCCACATACAGTACATGTTGGAGCTTCTCCACTTTGAATGTTGATAGACTGAAATTCACCCTT
>JALAJA010000809.1:0-21616 GCA_023376005.1 Doryteuthis pealeii
TCAGATTCAGTTAATTTCACTAATGCAGATTAGTAGTGTAACAGTTATTCTAAGCATTGCCCAGCGTGGTATTTGATGATGTGCGCTGTGGAATGTTATAGAAAAAAAACCCTGAAAACCATAGCGCAAAAAAAACAAACAAAGAACAGAAAGTAAAAATCTTTGACTAAAGAAAGAACGAATAGAAAGAAAGTTAAAGAAAGAAGAAATAAAGAAAAAATAAAGAGAAGCAGAAAGAAGAGAGAAAAGAAAAGTCTTTTACCTTAAAATCTTATCAGTTTTACTTGCGTTGAGTTCGAACATCGAACACTTTGTGGAAACGTCCCAAATACTTGAATCACTCAATTCGCCTCGATGGTTAAGTGAGACTTCGGATTCTCTGATAAAAATAATCATCGGCAATATCGAGACAAAGAATAAAGGCGGCGTAAGTTGAAAAATTATTCTGGCATCTGTTCCTGTTCTTTCTTGCTTCCAATCTAATAAGGAAACTTGAGTGGAAAGGCGCCCACTCTCGAGTCAATCCGTCATCCACTGTATGTGGTTTAAAGGCAGAGGTGAAGATTGATGAAGCGAGCGAAAGACGATGACTTGATGTTGTGATGGAGAGAGGACAGCGATGACCAAGGTCTTGCAGAGAAGGAAGCAAGGAGAATGTTTGGCGTTAGGCCACTTATTTGGCGACGTTTGAAACTTGGAGAAGGAAGCGGTTCGGCCGCCGCAGTTGTAACTCCTTCTTAGCCATTTCTACCTTACCAACCAGATCAGTGCAATTAATTGTATAAAAGCAGATTTAAATGTTATAAAAATCAGCAAGTCGAACTATTAATTTCATTGTCTGCTTGCGTAATATATTGATCATACAAAGATTTGGATGACTTGAGGCCAAATTGTTTGGGAGGAAAAGAAAAGAGTAAAGAATATATCGAAGAAAAAGAAAAAAGAAGAGAAAAAGAGAATAGTTAATGAAGAAAGCCACAAAGCAAAGTGGAAATGATTTAAAAGAAGCAAAAAAGCAAATGAATGAACAAGGAAAGAGGAATATTGTTGTTTGAAAGAAAGAAAAAGAAAGAAATGATTGGATGAAAAAGAAAAAAAGAAGAAAAATAGCAAATTAAGATGGAATGATGATGATATGAAATATAAGAAAAAGAAAAGGAAATTATGAACAGAAGACATATGTTTGTAATGAATGGGTGATAATTTAGAAGGAACGAGTGAAGAAAAAATGAAAACTACAAACAAATCACATGGAAAGGAGAAAAACTGAGTAATAAGTCCTGGATATAGAAGGACAAAAGAAGCAAGAAAAACGGAAGGGAAAGGAAAAGGGTAAAGGCTTGTCCACACGTAAATGACCCCCACATCGTATATGACAGGAGTTATATAAATAAATAATCAGTTTGGTACTCTCAAAAATATTTTGTTTGAATTTAAAAATTGCTCTGCCACTCTAATGATTCTGCTAGATACATACCATTGTTTTTGTTATAAAGTCTCTATTCTTCCTACCAATAATTCCTCTCCCAACATTCACTTCAGTTAATAGTATTTTTACCACAATATTTTATGTGTAAAAAGCAGTAATCGATGATTATATTTAACGGAAACTTACCTCGTCCAGGTTCATTTTTCATGCTCAGATGTTTAAAAATCACGTTCATTGTAGTTCATATTCATATTTTTGTATGCTGTTTCTTAAAATTTTGGTTTGTTTTGTTCTACACCACCTATTGTCTGAGGAACTGAGAGATTATAATATAAATATGTGTGTGTGTGTGTGGTTTGCATACTAATACTCCTATCTACGTATATTTAGTATTGTAGAGTAATAGCTACATACCCATATTGTAACACAGATACTTATTTGGAATACTCTATCTGGGTAGATCTGGATGGCTGTTAATCTCATTTTTTTTCTATAGTTCATGGTAGATGGTTTCGTCTATTTGTCCTATCTTCATATCTGGATGTTTATCCTTGATTTGAAACGGGCAACGTCTTATGATATTACGAGTTTTAGTTAAACAAACACAAGACTTTGCCTGTAAGAGCTGTCATTACTTTATAAGAATCCAGATGTAAATCGAACCCACACGTGAGAATTAATTTTAACTGACAGATGCGTCAACGCAGGGTTAAAGTGTCAATAACTTTGTGTGTTTTTCACGACTGTTAGTTTGGCATTTATGCTTACATAATATCATAGGCTACCTGTTAATTATGTCTGAATTTTTATCAGTCCGAAGTATTAACCCTTAACAGCTGCCACTACGAAGCGGAGTTTTAACTGATAAAGTCATTACACGGTATTAATAGTACGATCACTAGATAGCTCAAATCCATAAATAACAATGAGTTTTGCTTTACGCTAAACAGTGAAAGTCAGTTAAATCCTTCCAGAAGAGCTCTACCGGGTTTGGGAGCACAATAATAGTTATCCATAGACACCGGTGTTTCGACATTCACGTCTCTTCAGTGTGGGCTAAATTAGCAACTGCTCTAGCGCGGAGTGAAAACACGACTGACTTTTCATGTCTGATTCCTAAGCCACGGCCGTTAGCAGCTGGAAAAGTAAGAAGCACAGTTTTATTTTCTTGAAAATAACAAAAAATACAATACATCGGTATATATAATGCTACGAGTCACCAGAGAGCTCAAATCCAAAATAACAGAGAAACCTTGCTATATGGTGTTAAACTCTGTTAATGTTCCCTTCCAGAAGAGCTCAACTATGAAGCATTATAATAGACACCCTCATATATATATATATATATATATATATATATATATATATAAGTAATATATATATAGAGAGAGAGAGAGAGAGAGAGAGAGAATGTGAGAGATGGGAGAGAGAGAGAGTGAGGGGAGAGAGGTAGATATAAGAGAGATAGAAGAGAGAAAGAGAGAAATTAATAGAGAAAGAGAGTGAAACAATTTTGTTACTGATGCAAGGAAGTAATTTTACTTAATTAATCCTTTTGTCCCTGAAACGTTGTTTAGAAACAACATCAAGTCCGTCTGCGAACAAAAATATGTCTTGGAGTTATTTCGAATTTACTCAATTTTACCATATAAAGAAGCAACATGATTTTTATTTACGAAAAAATCATTTGAAAACGCAAGGTAGATGTTAATGAAAAATAAGTGTGTAAAGATATATGAGAAAAGTAACGAGAGGAGATATATGCAAAACGTTAAGAGGCTTATATGAGTAAAGTAAGAGAAGAGAGGATATATGAGAAAGTAAAGAGCATATATATGCACAAGTTAAGAGGGATTATATGATGAACGAAAAAGGGTTTTATATGAGTAAGGTAAGGAGAGTATAAATGAGAAAGTAAGAGAATGGATATATAAGAAAGTAAGGACAGGAGATGTATTGAGAATGAAAGAGAAAGATATATGAGAAAGTAAGAGAGAGATATGGGAAATTAAAAGAAGAAGATATAGGAGAAAGGGAGAGACGCGTTATAAGAGAATGTAAAAGATGTATGAAGAAAGTACGAGAAGTAATACATTGAACAATTTAGGCGTAATAGTATGAGAAGTATGAGGATTATATGAGAAGTAAGAGAAAAGTTTATAAAAAGTAAGAGAGAATTATATGAGAAAAAAAAGGAGAGGTTTATATTAAGTAAAGAAGATTAGTGTAGAGAAAAGCAAATGGGTTATATGAGGAATCTAATAGGGGGGTTATATAAAAAGTAAGAGATGGAATGGTATAGAAAGCAATAGGGAATTATATGGAGAAAGTAAAAAGTGTGGATTTGCTAAAGAGAAGTTAAAAATGGCGTATTTATAAGCAAGCAAGAGATGAACTTTAATCTAAACTATACCGTAAGCGTTCCGAGCACAAGTAAGTCCATGGGAACTTCGGCAGACCCTTGTCTAGCGTGACATACAAATGATTAATGAGCCTTTGGGCTTCCGACCAAGAGAACAGAACAAGTAAGAGCAGACAGCGCATTTTGCCAATATACAAACGAGCCAAAAGTACAGACTAGGCCCAATTCTGAGACAATTTCAATCCCAACTCGAAAACCGTACTTGCTGTGATACAACTCGTTTGAGATCTATTTTCATAATCACGTGTTTCTAAACGATTCCGTCCATTGTCATTCTGATTCAGTATATGTTCTAAGCACTATGCTACGGTTATCTGAGAACAGAAAGAAAGGCGTTATTTATTAAATGGAAAAAGTGGGAGGATATAAAAAGTAAAAGAGTGGTATATGAGAAAAGGGAGAATGCTTATATAGAAAGCTAAGATTAAATAAAGAAGATGTTATAGTCAGCCTCCTATTTATTACAATTAACATTGTAAATCAAATGCAAATAATATGAATGACATTTGAATGTTATAATTTAACAATTTTCTCTCTTAAAAATTATAATGCCTGCTGTTGTACCCGAACGAACAATTATTCCAAAATGTTATTCAAGTTCCAATTGAGAGGAACTTGCACTATTCCTTAGGTTTCCACTCGATTATGATATTGTTTACTGGCGTTATGATTAAGCATCATACAAAACTGAAATGAATGCGTAATATCCGAATGCTACCTGTTCGATATCTCAATGTGTTTTGAAGCCCGCGGTAATACCAATAATATTAGTAGTGCTTTAACTGGCGTGATAAACGAAGAACCATATGTTCAGCTTTGCAGCTGTCGTAAATTATTTGTCTGAACTGTCGCAGTATGTTATCTCCATGTTTAATCTAGTGTAAGTGTCCTCTAGCTACTCGTTTTCCAGAGTTTATTTTAACTCTTTTAAAGACCTCAACTACGTCTGTACGTCAATGTTATCATGTGTACTGCGTCTTCATTTCTATGTCATTTTATTCTTCTGTGCATATATGTATATTCAAGCATGACCAGATGTTATTCTCTTCACAGATTCCCAGGAATCATCTTCTCCATCCAGTCACCTCGAATCTTGTTACCTCATTTCTGGCTACTTTTCCATTGCTAATGTGATTAACGTTTGGCTTCACGTCTCCACACATCATTCACTTGCTATCTTTAGAGACCTACCTATTTACGCGTTTCTATTCAATTATCTGATGGTGTAGCGATTGTCCGGCTCCTGCTGTGATAGATGTCCAAAAGAGTTATCTCTTACTGCGAGCAATTTCGCCAGATAGGAGGGTATTTAAACAATAACTCGGGAATTCTCACTTCCTTTCTGGTCGTAGCATCCACAAAATATTAGCTAGAGGCTATGGTGTCACTGTCATTAAGTTAGGGGCTTTGCGTCCCAACATCAGTAAGTGACTTTTCTTATTTCCATGAACTTTTTAATTCTTTTAGAATTTTTAGTCTTATTATGTTCTGTCATCTATTTTATGCATTGGTCATTGTAGTATTTGTTCATCATCCATGTAGCTCAAGACAATAATATCTGTATTGTTTGTGTTTACTTCCTTTGTCGGATTATTTATATACATATGACCACGTTAAAGGTCACCCCTAGCTTCTAACGTATTATAAGAATTACACATCATATTCTTATAGATGTATTAACTGTCGGCTGATACATTAGAGGAGATTCAGTTTTCAATGAGATCGTTTCTTAGTTATGTCCAGTGACCAATTCCTCCAGTGTTCGCAGAAGTTATCAATATAGTTGTTTTCTCTCATTTGTGTCTTCTAGATCTTGTTGTTTTTTTCTGTTTTGTCGATATGATCAGTTGGCTATTGGCTCTTTTAATAATTCATTTTCTTTACTTATTTTAGTGTATTATACGATCCCGAATTGTTCACATCTACACAATGTTTTATTGGTGGGCCGGAAAGGAAAAAAAACCCCTTCCAAAACCCCCTCTTCTTTTCTTGGTACTTATAACATGTATATGCATCGCTCTTTTCATTTTAAAATGACCAAGTGTATGCTTACAAGGGCGTAAAGCCCAGGTTGTTTATTCCCTCGATACCTTCTGTGGCAGAGTTTGTTTCTTGGAGTTTTCTTGTTCTTCTGAAGGACACTTTCTGCACTTCTCTCTATTTTTGTTTGATGTTGTCTACTCCTAATTATTACACAGTACGTGCAATTCTCTTTTTCTCCGAGTGTTACTTAATTTTTGTGTTGATTTGCACTAATATAATCCTTCTTATCGGTCAATATCTGTTTTAACTCGAATTCCATTCCTTATGGACTGGGTGTATATTCTTATCTGTTTGTACAAGGGCTTCCGGTTTATTTTATTATTATATATGATTATTATTCATTATTATTATTATATTATTAAATTATTTCACTCCTTATGAGTTTTGTTCACATACAGCGTGGAGCTGTGATGTATTTCACTGGAGTCTGAGTAACTACAAGTCTCCTCAGGGTCTCCAGGCACTCTTTGGCGGATTCTATCCCCGATTTGCAGCAGCTACAGTAGTCTGCGGTTTCTCAATTCCCCTCTGATTTCATGCAATCCATCCATTCTTTATCTTACATGTTCAGTTGCGACCCGTCTCCAAGTGCTACCAACTACAATTTGTATCCCTTTCACTCTCCATATTCCACAGTTTTTTTTCATTCTCTGGCAAGGCCCATTATTTATCCATCTTTTCATTTCCTCAGCTTCACCCCTGTGATCTGCTGGAACACAAAGTGTTACCAGTGAACCACGTCTCTTTTTTGTTAATCAACACTTGGTCTGGTCTCCTAGCTGGGATAGTGTGATTCGTTCTTTATCTCAAAGTGCTATTATATTATTATTATTGTTCGCTCCCTTTGAGTTTTTCAAATCAGCTTTAGCTGATGGCCTTCACTGGAGTCTGAGTGGGCAACAAAGTCTCCTCAGGTCTCCAGGACTCTTCTGAGTATTCTGCAGATTCAGCAGAGCAGTATTCTGGATGGTCTCGATCCCCCCCCCTGATTTCCAGATTTTCCAACACTTTTTTTCCAATCTTTTTGGGACCGTTCCAAGCTGTACCAACTACAATTTGGTATCACTTTGGACTTTTATATTCCATAACTTTTTCCATTCTCCTGCATGACCAGGTATTTGTCCATTTTTCGTTTTCCTTTAGCTTCACCCTGTGATCTGCTAAACTGCCATAACCACCAGCGACAAGTTCTTTTCTTTTGTTAACAACAAACTAGGTTCTGGTCTTTCTGCTGGATAAGAGATCTGTTTTTATCTCAAAGTTCCAGAGAATTTTATGTGTTTTCGTTCTCGAAGAACAGGATTCGTTGTTTATGCAGTATACCATTTGTTTATGGTCAAGAATATAATTTTTTACAAAATCCAGAATCCACGCTTCCAACCCATCGTGTCTACGTTTTTGTACTCCGTTGTGCTAGTTTGCTACATCGCATAGAACATGGTTCACAGTCTCATCTCTATCACCGCAATAGTCTACATTACTATTTTGTTGAGCGTCTTTATCAATTTTTGATTTGAATTAGTTTTCCTTATGGCATATACTGTGCAGCAATTATCAGTGATTTAGTTTCTCTTTTGAGGCTTCCTTTTCTTAACCATGTCCAGGTTTTTCATGTGCAACCTCGATATTGTCGTTTGAAGTTGTCCATATAATTGATTTTCTTCCGATTTTGTTATCTAGTTTTTGTTGTTTTTCTGTTTGCCATATGTCACATCTAGTATTGTTGGCTGCCATACGTATCTGGTCTTTGCCTTTTTTGCCGTAGTCTTCAAGTTGTTGATGTGGCTTCTATGCAGTCCTCGATGTTGGCAATCATCTTCAGCCCTTCATTTCTTGATACATGTAGTCTTCTCTATCGTCTCTAGTGTGTGAGAGGCCTTGTGCATGGTCATTAATTTTGTACTCCTTTGGGTCAATCTGTCTGAGTATCTTCTCTTGTCCATTTGTAAGAATGGGTTCCAGTGCTTATAATGGGGACAGCCGACGTATGGAATTCCTTTGTCAGATTTGTTGCCTTAGTTTGTTTCTAGGGAGTTTTCTTGTTCTCCTGAGGTATTCTTTTTTAACTTTTTCCTTTCATTTTCTGCTGTTGGTATTGTGTCCGCTTCTAAAAATTCTTAAGTATTTGTAACTTTCACTTTAATTCAATGATTTATAGGGTCTGATTTGGCACTTGTATTCCATCCATTGATTTTCTTTCATCCCGTTTTATTACAGCATAGCACATTTTTCGAATTCCGAATTTCATCGCGTATATCCCTGGCTATATATTCTACTAGTTGTACTAGGCGTTTCCAATTCTGTTCATTTTTGCAAGAAAGATAAACCACCTTATGACATGGATGGTATTCACATTTTTGCCAAAAAAATTGGAAAAAGAGATGGAAACCCTAGTTTACAAAACTGAGTTAGTATATATAGCCAGCGCATATACGCGATGAATCGAATTGAGAGAAAATGTGCTATTGTCTTGTAATAAAAACGGGATGAAGAACAATCAATGAGATGGAATTACAAGTGCCAAATCAGGACACTATAATATCACTTGATGAAAGTTGAAAGTTACAAATACTTAAGAATTTAGAAGCGGACAATACCAAGCAGGCAGAAATGAAAGAAAAGTTAAAAAGAATTATCCGCAGGGAGAACAAAAAACTCCTAGAAACCAAATCCAAGCAACAAAAAATCTGAACAAAGGAATTCATACCTCCGGCTTTGTCCCCATTATAAGGACACCGCTGGACCTTCTTAAAATGGAACAAGAGAAGAAACTCAGACAGATACCAAAGGAGCTACAAAATAATGACCTGATGCACAAGCTCTTACACACTAGAGACGATAGAGATAACTACATGATCAAGAAAATGAAGGTGAAGATGTATTGCCAACATAGAACTGCATGGAAGCCACAATCCAACAACCTGAAGACTACGCCAAAAAAAAGAGCAAAAGACAGGACTTACGGTATGGCAGCCAACAATACTAGATGTGACATATTGGACAAACAGAAGAAAAAAACCAACAGAAAACTAGAAACAAATGGGAGAAAATCAGATTCAGGACACTTCAACGACAAAAATCGGAGAGGGGTTGCGACGATGAAAAACCTGACATGGTAAGAAAAAGGAAGCCTCAAAAGAGAAACTAAATCACTGATAATGCTGGCACAGTATAATGCCATAAGGACAAAACTATATTCAAATCAAAAATTGATAAGACCCAACAAAATAGTAAATGTAGACTTATGCCGGTGATAGAAGCATGAGACTGTGGAACCATGCTTCTATGCGAATGTAAGCAACTGAGCACAACGGGAGTACAAGAGACTAGAACCACGACTGGGTTGAAGGTGATTCATGGGAATTTGTAAAAAATTGATATTTGACCATAAACAAAATGGTATATGCATAAACAAGAATCTGTCTTTGAAGAACGAAACACATAAATTCTCTGGAACTTTTGAGATAAAACAATCTCTTATACCCAGCAAGGAAAGACCAGACCTAGTGTGATTTAAACAAAAAAGAAAGAACTTGTCAGCTGGTTGGATTATGCAGTTTAAGCAGATCAACAGGATGAAGCTAAAGGAAAACGGAAAAAATGGACAAATACCTGGATTCATGCCAGAAACTGAAAAATAGTTATGGAATATAAAAGTCAAAGTGATTTACAAAGTAGTTGTACACTTGGAAGGTCCAAAAGATGGAAAAAAGTTTGGGAAAAATCTGGAAATCAGGGGGTAGCGGTGATCGAGACCATCCAGAATAACTGCTCTGCTGCAATCTGCCATAATACTCAGAAGAGTCCTGGCAGACCTAGGAGACTTGTTGCCACTCAGACTCCAGTGTGAAAGGGCCATCAGCTAAAGCTGATTGAAAAACTCAAAAGACCGTGAGACAATAAATAATAATAATACGCACTTTTAGAATAAAGACGAATCACCCTATCCCAGCTAGGAGGACCAGACCAGTGTTTGGATTAACAAAAAGAAAGAAAACGTGTTAACTGGTAAACTTGTGTTTCCAGCAAGATTCACATGGTGAAGCTGAAGGAAAATGAGAAAAGATGGATAAATACATGGGCCTGCCAGAGAATGAAAAAAAACTGTGGAAGATGAGAGTGAAAGGAACAAATTGTAGTTGGTACACTTGAACGGTCCCATAAACTTGGAAAAAGCAATGGAGGATCAGTAATCAGAGGAGGAATTGAGACAACCCAGACTACTGTACTTGCTCAATCGCAAGAATACCAGAAAGAGTTCCTGGAGACCGGAGAGACTTGGTTACTCAGACTCCAGTAGAATACCATCCGCTTAACGCTGATGTGAAATAACCAAAAGGAGTGAAAATAATAATAATAATAATAATAATAATAATAATATAAATAATAATAATAATAATCATAAAAAACGGAACCCTTGTACAAACAATAAGAAATATACCGCCCAGATATAGAAGGAATTCGAGTCTAAAACAGATACCAAAGAAGGAATATTAGTGCCAAATCAAAAAAATAAGAATACACTCGTGAGGAGAAAAAAGAGAATGCACGTTCCTTGGTAATATTAGGAGTAGACAAAACATCAAACAAAAAATAGACAGAAAAGTGAGAAAATGTACCTCAGAAGAACAAAAAAACTCCAAGAAACCAAACTCCTGCCAACAGAAGGTTCATTCAAGGGAATAAATCAACCTGGGCTTTTCCCCCTTGTAAGATACACTTGGTCACTCTTAAAGATGAACAAGAAGCGATGACATTATACGATGTTTATAGTACCAAGAAAAGAGGAAGTGTGTGAGCGTCTCGCCCCACCATAAAATTGTAGATGTTGACAATTCGGGGAATCGTATACTACACTAAAATAAGAAAGAAATGATTATTAAAAGATCCAATAAAGCCAACTGGCATCATATCGAAAACAGAAAAACAACAAAGACTTAGGAATGACAAAAATGAGAAGAAAACAACTATATGATACTTCTGGCGACACCACTGGAGAATTGCACTGGACACTAACTAAAGAAAACGAATCTCAATTGGAAAACTGAATCTCTAATGATATCAGCCGACCAGAATACCATTTATAAGGAATTATGATGTGTAATTCTTATAAATACGTTAGAAGGCTAGGGGCTGACCTTTCATCGTAGGTACATATGTATATAAATAATCCGGACAAAGAAGAAAAAAAAACACCAACAATTAACAGAATTATTGCCTGAGCACATGGATGATGAACAAATTACAATTGACATGCATAAAATAGATACAAGAAGCATATAGACTAAAATCCTAAAGAATTAAGAAGTTCAGGAAAATTAAAGGAAAGTCATTCTGATAGTTGGGAAGCACCCCCTACTTAATGGACAGTGACACCAAGGCCTCTAGCCTAATATTTTTGTGATGCTAGACCAAGGGATAAAGGATTGAGAATCCCGATGTTATTGTGTTGAAATACCCCCTCCTACTGCGAATCTCGCATAAAGGAAGATAAACTCTTTTGGACCCAATCTATCCACACATGGAGCGGACAATCGCTACACCATCAAGACTAATTATATAGAAACGTTAAATTAGGTAGGTCTCTACAGTAATAGCAAGTGAATGATGTGTGGAGAAAGTGAAGAAACCGTTAATCACATTAGCAAATGCAGAAAAGTAGCCAGAAATGAGTACAAGATCAGGTGACTGGATGGAGAAGATGATTCACTGGGAATTGTGCAAGAGAATAACATCTGGTCATGCTGAAATATAATATATGCACAAAGAATAAAATGACATAGAAAATGAGACGCATAAAATGTTACCAACCGTAGTTGAGGTCCTTTAAAGAGTTAAAATAAACTCTGCAAAAGAGGCTAGAGGAACTAAAAATCTAAGGAAGAATTGCGACAGTTCAGACCACAATATTTACGACAGTCCTGCAAAGCTGAACATATGGTTTGTTACTCAGACCTTAAAGAAAACTACTAATTATTATTGGTATGTAAACTCGCGGCTTCAAACAATAATAATAGACTGTATTACCATTATTTCAGTTTTGTATGCATGTTATCATAACGCAGTAAAAATATCATAATCGAGTGGAACCTAAGGAATAGTGCAAGTTCCTCTCCAAATTGGAACTTGATAACATTTGGATAATTGCGTTCGGGTACACAGCAAGCATTATAATTTCTTAAGAGAGAAAATTGTTAAATTATAATCATAAATGTCTATTCATTTATTTGCATTTGATTACAATGTTAATTGTATAAATAGGAGGTGACTATAAACTCTTCTTTATTTAATCTTACTTTCTCATATAAGCATTCTCCCTTAATTCCTCATATACCACTCTTTACTTTTTATATCCTCCCACTTTTCCTTTAATAAATAACGCCTTTCTTTCTTTCTCAGATAACCGTAGCATAGTGCCTTAGAACAATATCTGAATCAGATGAAATGGACGGAATCGTTTAGAAAACACGTGTTAGGAAAATAGATCTCAAACGATGTTGTATCACAGCAAGTACGGTTTTCCGAGTTGGGATTGAAATTGTCTCAGAATTGTCTAGTCTGTACATTTTGGCTGTTTGTATATTGGACAAAATGCGTGTTGCTCTTACGTTGATTCTGTCTCTTGTCGGAAGCCCCAAAGGCTCATTAATCATTTGTATGTCACGCTAGACACAGGTCTGCCAAGTTCCCACTACTTCCTTGGTGCTGACGCCTTTCGTATAGTTACATAAGTCATCTCTTGCTTTCTTATAAAACGCCATTTTTACTCTCTTTTACAATCCCACTTTTACTTTCTCATATAATTCCTCTATTGCTTTCCTATACCATTCCTCTCTTACATTTTTATATAACCCCCCTATTAATTTCTCATATAACCCATTTGCTTTTCTCATACACCTAATCTCTTACTTAATCATAAAACCTCTCTTTATTTTCTCATATAATTTCTCTCTTACTTTTTTATACAACTTTTCTCTTACTTCTCATATAACCTCCTCATACTTTCTCATACTATTACGCTAAATTTGTCATGTATTACCTCTCGTACTTTCTCATACATCTTTTACATTCTCTTATAACCCGTCTCTCACTTTCTCCTATATCTTCTCTTTTAATTTCCCATATCTCCTCTCTTACTTTCTCATATATCTCCTCTCTTACATTCTCAAACATCTCCTGTCTTACTTTCTTATATATCCATTCTCTTACTTTCTCATTTATCCTCTCCCTTACCTTCTCATATAAAACCCTTTTACGTTCTCATATAATCCCTCTTACTTGTGCATATATATGCTCTTTTACTTTCTCATATATCCTCTCTCTCTTACTTTCTCATATAAGCCCTCTTACGTTTGCATATATCTCCTCTCTTACTTTCTCATATATCTTTACACACTTAATTTTTCATATAACATCTACCTTGCGTTTTCAAATATTTTTTTCGAAATAAAAATCATGTTGACTTCTTATATGTAAAATTGAGTAAATTCGAAATACCAGACATATTATATTGTTCCAGACGGACTTGATGTTGTTCTAACAACGTTTCAGGGCAAAAAGGATTAATTAAGTAAATACTTATAGATAAAAATTGTTTCACTCTCTTTCTCTATTAATTTTCTTCTTTTCTCTTTATCTCTCTTATATTACTTCTCCCGCTCACTAATCTCTTACCCATCTCTCACATGTATCATCTATTCATCTCTCATCTAATATAAATATAATTATAATAATAATATAATTATATTACTTATATAACATAAATATATGAAGAGGCTGTCTATCTATATGCTTCCTAGTTGAGCTCTCTGGAAGGGACATTAACAGAGTTTAACACCATATAGCAAGGTTTTCTGTTTTTTATGGATTTGAGCATCTCTGGGATTCGTGCATATATATACGATGTATGTATTTAATCAGATAAAATGTGCTTTTCTGTCCAGCTTGTAAGGCGTGGGCTTAAGGATCATACATGAAAGTCGTCGTGATTCACTCGGGTAGAGCGTTGCCTAATTCTAGCACACTGAAGAGACGTGAAATGTCGAAACACCGTGTCTATGGTGACTATTATGTTGCCTCTCCAAACTCGGTAGAGTCTTGGAAGGGAATTTAATGACTTTCACTGTTACGTAAAAGCAAACTCATTGGTTATTTATGGATTTTTGAGCTATTAGTGATGTAAATATTCATATAGGACCGGATGTAGTGACTTTTAGATTAAGACCCGCTTGTATGGAGCTGTTAAGGGGTTCAATACATGGACTGATAAAATTCAGACATAATTAAAGGTAGCTATGAATTATGTATAGCATAATCAAACTAACAGTCGTGAACACACAAAGTTTGACCTTTTTAACCTCGTTGGACGCAAATCTGTCAGTTTAAATTAAATTCTCACGTGCGGGTTCGATTTAATCTGGATCTTATAAGTAATGAAAAAGCTCTAACAGAGCAAAAGTCTTGTGTTTGTTCACTAAAAACTCCGTAATCTCATAAGACGTTTGCGGCAGTTTCAATACAGGATATCCAAACCGATTAGAAGAACATCTACTAACGCCAGAGCAGCCACAGATAGGCAAGATAGAAGAATAACAAATAGACGAAACATTACAGATATAGAAAAGAGATGAGATAACAGCCATCCAGATCTAACCAGAAGTTAGTATTCCAAATAAGTTAACTGTGTAACATATGGTATGGTAGCTATATACTACAAAATACTAAATATACGTAGATAGGAGTAAGTATGAACACCACAACACACATATTTATAATAAATATATACTTGGATCACTCAACAAATAGTGGTGGTAGGCAAACAAAACAAAAAACCAAATTTTAAGAACAGCATACCAAAAATATGAATATGAAAGTACAATGAACGTGATTTTTATCTAGCATAAATAACCTGGCGAGGTAAGTTTCCGTTAACATCATCATCGATTAATCTGCTTTTTACTAAAATATTGTGTAAAAATACCTATTACTGAAGTGAATGTGATGGGAGGGGAATTATTGGTAGGAGAATAGAGATCTTCTATAACAAGCAATGGTATGTTATCTACAGAATATTAGAGTTGCCCAGATGATTTTTAAATTCAAACAAATATTTTAAAGTAACCAACTGATTATTTATTTTACTATATCCTGTCATATAGATGTGGGGGTCATTTAGTGTGGACACTAGCTTTACCTTTTCTCTTTTCCCTTCGTTTTCTTTGCTTTTTTTGTCCTCTCTAATCGGAATTATATACTCAGTTTTCTCCTTTCCATGTGTTATTTGTTAGTTTTCTTTTTTCTTTACTCGTTCCTTCTAATTTACTTCTTCCAAACATATTCTTCTGCTTATAGATTTATTTTTCTTTTCTTATATTTTATAATAATCATTCTCTTTATTTTCTATTTTTCTTTTTTTTTTCTTTTTTTTCATCAATATTTCTTCTTTTTTTCTTTCTTTCAAAACAACAATATTCTCTTTCTTGTTCATTTTCTTTTTTGCTTTCTTTTAAATATTTCCTTTTTTTTGTGAGCTTTCTTTTCTTCATTAACTATTCTCTTTTTTCTTTTTTTTTTCTTTTCTTTCGATATATTCTTTTACTCTTTCTTTTCGCTCCCAAACATTTGCCTCAGGCCAAATCATTTTTACAATATATTTCAAGCAAGATAATATTTTACTTGTGATTTTTATAACATTAATTGTTTTTATATTATTGCACTTCGGTTGCGTCAGGTAGATGTAGAAGGAGTCACCACTCGCCAACACTTCCTTTCCAGTTCAATCAAACGTTACGTGGCAAATTATGGCCCTTAGACCCCAGAAAAACCATTTTCCTTGCTTCCTTCTCTCAACACTTGGGTCATGCGCTTGTCCTTCATATCGTCATCGTCTTTGGTTTCATCATCTTCATCTGGCTTTAAACACATACAGTGTGACGGATTGACTCTGAGTGGGCGGCTTTCCACTCAGTGTCTTATTGATTGCAGAAGAAAACATGAAGTGGAAATGAGAATTTTTCACTTCACCGCCATTTTTCTTTGGTCTCGGTAATTGCCGTTGAATTATTTGTTCAGAGATCCGAGTCCTCACTTAACCATCGGGCGATTGGTTGGTTCAGTATTTGGGACGTTTCCACAATGTGTTGATGTTCGAATCAACAAGTAAATGATAAGATTTTAAAGGTAAAAAGACGTTTTCATTTTCTTTCTTTCTTTCTGCTTTTCTTTTTTTTTTTCTTTTAAATTTTCCCTTTTCCTTTTTTTTTCTTTTTCCTTTTCCCTTCTTTGTTCTTCTCTTTAGTCATAGATTTTCTTTTTTTTCTTTTTTGGTTTTTTTTTTTTTTTTGCCTTATGTTTCAGGGGTTTTTGGGTTCTAATAACATTCACAGCGCAACATCATCAATACAGCTGGCAAGTTGAATAAACTGTATCACGCATCTAATATCTGCATGTGAATTACTGATTGATGGTACGGCTCTTAGTTTGGAATCGGAAGGTATAGTGTAAGCTTTATAGTTAATATCTCAGGTCTAATATGAGATGGAGTTGGTATATTTGTTAGTGACCTATGGGTCAAATTAAATTTTTAAAATGATTCTATTTGTTTTTTGATGCTTTTTTTTTTTATTTATTTAAAATTATTTTTCTCCTGTTCTTGTTCGTTAAATTTTTGTATCCTTTTTTTTCTTTCTACGGCAATTTTTCCTTTCTCTGTTTCGCTAAATTCCTTTGCTTTTTTTCCTGTTCCATTTCATCGCCTTTTCTTTCTTTGTTTTTTCTTTATTTATTTTGACAAACTCTGTAGTCCAAACAATTCAATGATGCGGTTGTTTATATTTAATAAATTATAAAATAGTTTCTCATCCAAAAGATAGAATCCGAGTTTGTTCATGTCTTATACTAGTAGTTTTATCAAACTGATTTTCCTTTTTTATCTATTGTATGATATATTTAAAGGTTATTGATATTTGGCTGTTGGTATATTTCACAAATCTGTTCTAAGTTTTCGAAGCTATTTTATTTCTCTACATCAAGCATATTTTTTGATGATATTAGTTTTTCGGAGTGTAAGTTATGGCTTTCTCTTCACCTCATAGTATTAAGCCAACATGATAGTGTGTTCGTCACTCTTAAAATAGCGTTAAACGTTTCAGACGATAAACGAGCTTATAATATTTTTTGCCATGAACTAGTAATTTGTTCATACTCTGTGTTCATGAGGATGTGAAAATTTGTATTTGGCAAAGTATCGATATGACACATGGAATACCATGAACATTTGTAATATCCATGATAACACAAACATAGAACAAAAGTACAAGACAAATGCGACACACATTCAACACAAACGCACGCACTACCAACACGCATTATATATATATATAATAATATTATATATAATATATTATATTTGTTGAAAATTCGAGGAAGTGTGGATAACACACAATAAATTCAATTGTTTTTGCTCGGTATTATGCGAAGTTTGTCATTTATTTGAAGCAGAATAGGCTGTAGTTACTTTTATCCTGAAAAGGTATTTTTAGACGGGAAGAAGATGAGGGGAGGGGGCGAAACCTACTGATGGGATTGTGAGGAAACAAGGGAAGGAAGAGGAAAGAGGGGAGGTTGGATGTGTGGTGAGGAAGTGAAGAATATTTATTTTTCATTTTTATGCGTTTCTATTCAAATAATAAATTATTAATCAATTAATTAAAAATTAAAAATAAATTCAAAAATCTCAAAATATCTAAAATAACTCCAAAAAAAATTTCCAACCCCCAGTTTACAAAAGTTACAGACAGTAGTCGCCATCCTTTTCTCTTGACTATCAAATCTCTTCAATATAATTCAATGACTCATAAATAAATACTCACAAATAACCCATTCCTTTTTCTTCTTTTCTTCTTCTTCTTTCTTTTCTTCTTTTCTTCTTCTTCTTCTTCTTCCCCTCTCTCTTCTCTATATAATATTATATAAGAATGAAAAATAATTTCACTTCCTCATCAACACACACACAACATATATATATTATATATATATATATATAATATATATATAATTATTAATATGTGTGTGTGTGTGTGTGTGTGTTATAAACGGCGCTTAGCGAATAATAAGACGTTGTAGCCCAGTTGACGTTACTTGCGAAGACTTGATTTCCGCTTTTATTTGCAAAACACAAGATGGTGAAACAGTACTTCGTTTTCATACAAACAATGGTATACCGGTGCTTCGGGTTCTTAAGTACAAATCATCACTTAGCTTGAAATCCATAGGTCCCTCTCCGAACGGAGAACTCCTTATTATAGGAGTTGTCCGACTCTCGGATAGTAAGTATCATCATCTGTAGCTCTGGAGATTCTGAACAGCAATTTTCCCAGTTAGGGGCTAGTATGGATCGTTTCCCTTTTTGGTGCCTGGTTTAATGTTTGGTGCATGTCTTTTTGGATTTATTTCAGGATTGTTCTTTTCCTCCTCTTTGCGTTTTCTGAAAACGTGTTCTCTGCGAGTTCTGGGGTGTTCATCTTCAAGCGTCACGGTTGTGAAACTGCTATTCTGAGGGTGAGAAGGGCTTGCACAGTATGTTGAGTGCCTGTATGTTTGTTTCTGATCCTGAGGCTGCTTGATTGCTTCTGGACTTACAACAGGTTCTTGTGGGATATTCGCAGATATGTCCAATGCTTTTCCATAATCGCCATCCTCAATCGCACACTAAAAGTCGTGACGCAAGTGCTCCTCGAAAACTCGCACAGCCATTTTGGCTCCTTGAAATTCACCTACACTATCTCCAATATGGAAATCTTTCCCTAGATATTTATCCGGTTGTTTTTTAGTATCGTCTATTTTCGTGGTTGCTTTGGGTCGATAATCTGGGATACACAAGGTCAGCGAGATGAGGCTGCGGCCCATTAGTTTATCATTATGGTGTTGACCGGTTGTTGATTGCGGGATAACCGGTTATAGGCTAATAACGCAATAATGTGTTTCAAATGTCAGTACTTTTTTAAGACATCTTAATGGTTTGACTGCCGCTCAGCAGTCCAATTGAGAAGGGGTGGTATGGGCCTTTAACATGCTTAATGCATTTGGGTAAGACCTGGAAAAATTCTTTACTAGTAAAACTGCTAGCGTTGTAGATAAATCACATGTGGCTCGCATGTGTGGAAATGTGCGTCTCAACTCTTTTGTTTCTGAGTAAGATGGTGAGGCACACATGTGCGATCTATATATTTACGTGGGCGTGCGCAATCTAAAATCCACTTGCCTGGATAGGGCGCATATCATGTGCATCTGAACAGAGGCTTCTGGCCATTCCAGGGATGCATGAATTGCTCGAGGCATAATTTGCACATTTGGACATGGCAAACTCCTCACGTCATAATTAATATCTGATCAGCTTAGGCACAAATGTAACTACAGTCAAGAGACTTCATCCGTGAATTCCTGGATGACTTATGCAATTCTTTTCAGTACGCTCTGACCTTTGCTGGGATATACGCCGTGATCCCATGAAACACAACCGTTGTTCGACACTATCTTGCTGGTTGTATATGGTTGAAAGTCAAGAGTCCTTTTCCGGCATCATGTAAGACCATTTAAGCACTTGTGATAACACGGGGTTCTTGATGTGTAAAAGCAACAGTTTTTGAAGACGTGAAGGGTTAGTCTAAAAAGCTGACCTGGAGAGTACTATTACTCGGACAAGATAATGGCGTAAATGGTTTCTATAGGTGCTGACTCGTCCATCATGATTAGATTTTTGACCAGGTTTGTATTCTAGTTGAATGATACTTGCTAGAACAAGGCCCAAGTTGATCTAGCACTTCTGTTGGTGATATTGCAAGCGGTTCTCTTTAAAAGCCAGCGTGGTTTGTTGATCCGTGATGATGGTAATTTCGACATAGATTTATTTATGGAATTTGGAAATCAAAAATGAATGCCAGTCCTTCACGTTTATTGGGCTAATTTGTTCTGCCTTTGATATGTCTGGAGGAAATAATCGGTTTTTCACTTCTTGTCTTTCATTATATGCAATAAACATGCCACCCAGACCACCTGGAGATGCACATCGTCATGTAGTTGAAGTTGTCATTGTAATGAACCAAACATGTTGATTAGCGACCCCTTTGATTGCTTGAAGCAAAGGGCTTGTAGGTCCATTTTCCAGGGACCTTTTGTAGTAATCTTGTAGAGGGAGCTAAATGTGCTGATTTGTTTAAATAACGGCCGATAGTAATTAAAAAGCTAAAAAACTATGAGTTCAGAACTTCTTTGGGGTGGGTGTTTATGAATTGCATTGCTTTATCTTGGCGTTTGGGTGGATTCCTTCAGAATCAATCCTATGGCCCAGGTATGAAATTGACGACTTTTTAAATTCTCATTTATCCCCTTTGTCGGAGACCAGCATCTCGTATCTTTTCTACTGTCGCAGGTTCCTATTATGCTCTTCCATAGTTTATCCGAGATTAGGATGTCGTCTAGATAAGCATGTCTGTTTGGTACTCCTTGAATAAGTTGATCTATGATCCTTTGAAAAACTCTGGGATGAAGCAATACCAATACAACCGAGTATACATTAAAAAGACCTTTATGTGTGTTTATTGTAGTTAGTTTTTTGTGAATCTTCATCCAAAGGAACCTGTAAATAGCGTCACTCAAATCCAGTCTCGTAAAATACTGTCACCCGAGACTTTGGAATCAGGTCGTCTATATTTTGGAATGGGATATTTGTATATTTGCAAACAGGATTAACGGTCTGTTTAAATCAACAAATCTGAACTTGAATTTTCTTTAAAAACGGGGACAAATAGGGGAAGCCCATTCTGCAAAACGGACTGGCTTGATAACAGAGGTAGCAACATTCGCTGAAGTTCAGTTTTACTTTTTCTCTAATTCTTAGGTACAGGTTCTAGCTTTCATAAACGAGGTTTGCTATTTTCTTTAACATACATTTTTGCTTTTTTAATATTCAATGTACCAAGCCTGGTTTAAAAGTTCTGCAAATTCTTGATTAAAATCAGTCCATTCCATTTTGTTGCAGGTAGCATAGATTTATTGGCAACTTTTACAGCCAGTTCTTCCAATGAGACTTGGTCGCAGAATGGTACAACTAACAGTCTTAATAATATGTTTTGCCTGGTATTTTACTCAGGTTAGCCACTCTTTAAGGTACAATGACCTCACCCGAATAGGTCCGCAACCTTGTTTAATGTTGCCTTTTTTATAAGTCTCTGCGTTCGGGCAGTAAGTCAAACTGTTTTTTACTTATCAGAGTAGACGAACAAGTGTCATTTCCATTTGAGATTGAATGCATTTTAAAAATGTTACATATATATGGTTCACGGCTACTCGATTTTCGTAAAAAATAAGGGTATGTGTTGTCTCTTGTATGTAATTGACACCTTTATTTTTACAAAATTTTGCAGAGTGATGTTTTTTGTTACATTTAAAACAAATTTTTTCCCATGCGGGATAAATTTTCGTCTTTCGTGATTTTCCCCCCAACAAAAGACATTTTTTCTTTCTTTTGTAATTCAATTGGGTAGATTCAGCACACATTTAATTTATTTCATCAGTCTCTTTTTTTTTATATATGCAACGTCACTCATTGTTAATTCTATAGCTGGTGGACATTTTAACAGCTTTTCTAACGACATTGGGACAATAATTTTTTGAATTGTATGTCCTTTAATCTACACACAAATTTGTCACGCAATGCTTTTTTT
>JALAJA010000810.1:0-27766 GCA_023376005.1 Doryteuthis pealeii
AATTTCTGATTCTATGTCTTATAAATTTGTTGTTTTTATTAGAGCCATTGAATCCAGCATTGAATTGGGCAAGACTGAATGAAACAATAGTGTGCAATAAACAAGAAAACAAGGAAGGCATTGGTTTGGTACAATGTCATTGCGCATGCCAGAATAATATCTCTTATAATAATGAATTGTGTGTTGTTGTCTGTAACGAAATTATATACTACTCAGTCAAATTACTTTGTTATTTATTTTTCAATTCTCATGATTTTATTTTTATAAACCTCATATTTAATAAAATATGTTTTACATTAATAATATTGTTCTGCTTATCTACATACTGATAAACTGCTTTGAATTTATATATACAACAGAAGATAATGGTTATAATGTGTGAATGAAGTAATTGCATATTGATATTAAAATTTGGATTTTAATAAATATGTCTTGGTCTTATTGCTTTCTATTGTACAGTTTTAATATAAATGAATATGAAGCAGAATATTGGCCAGAGAAATCTTAAAAGATCCATTAACAGGAAGAATAACTGTAATTTTATTCTTTACTTCCTATTTACTAAATAGTTGAATTAGGAATTTAGCATGAAGACCGGGAGTATGGAAGTTTTCAAGTTGTTCTATTTTTTCCATTAAATATTACAATTTAATACCATGATTGTAGATCTCTAGCGGGATTTAAAAAGGTTAAAATAAATCATCTTAATCTATATCCTATATAAGATAATAAAATGTCATTTTTATATATTTTATTATTTATTTTTTGATTATATATTTTGTTTATAAGTTGTTTGTTTTTATTTATCTTGTTTGTATTTTGTCCTTTATTTGCTTTTTATTATGTTTATAATCTTTTATTAATTTGCTTTATTTTTAACTATTGTTTTAATATACATTATTTATACCTGTTTATATTTTTTGTTTAGCTTTTGGACAAAAATAGGGTGTGGATTTATTGAACTTTGGTCTTTGCTGGTCTACACATAATTTTCCTTTATAAAAGGATCTATGCTCTTGTTGTACATACTGACATACAGAATCTTTTATATATAATTAGAAATATATGCACCTCCGGGTGCAAGTATTTAAGTTTAATATAATATATATTAAATTAGAAAGGCTAATGAAACTGAATAAGAATGTAGATAAAAGATTTTGAACAGAGGGGTATATGAAAAATAGAACAATTTTGAACTAACTCTTCCATCATTTTCCGTTATTCCCGTCTTTCATTGGTAATTTTCCTAATTTAAAACTGTTTAGTTAAAATAGGAGTAAAGATAATATTAGTTATTTCTTCTTGTTAGGGATTTCTTTTAAGATTTATTGAAGAGATTTTGCTCATATTTCATTAAGATAAACCACATTAAGAAATCATAATACTAAGCATATATTTATTAAAATCAAATTTTTAAGATCAATATGCAATAAGCCTTCCATTCATACTGTTACGCTATTTTTGTTGAATATGAATACAATTGCATGTTAATAGTATGTTAGTTATGGTCAACTTATAAGTATGTAATACATTTTATTATAATTGAGGTATAAAAAATAAAATCATGGTAAATGTGATGTAAATAACAAAGGGAATTGTGACTTGTATAATAATATAGTTTCGGTTACAGACAAACAAACCACAATCTCCATTATAATAAGATATATATATATATATATTATATATAGATTAAATATATATAAAATAATGTTACTTACTGTTACTTTCTTTTTCCTTCCTTCTTTTTCTTTCAGCAGCATCTGTAATTTTTTTCTCGGACCCATTGGCAAACCAAGATCTTTTAAATCTGCATCAGAGCACATTCTCTACATGAGAAATAATAAAACTTTGTAATGTTTAAATTTAAACGTAACAAAGAGGAACATTAAATCATTTGTAAATGTTTCCTAAATATAAAAAGTATTTTTTTAGATTATTGATTTTATCAAAAGTAATACAAAAATACAATTAAAAAAAATAACAACTTTAACTGTAAAGTCAGTTTTAGGACTACTATTGAGTCCATGTCCATTTGTTCTTGTTCAAATATTTTGAGCTTGTCTTGAAGTCTACTCGAGCAAGAGTCTGCTAAGGTCATATGGTTGCTGATCCTCTGTGCTTTTCTCAGGAGGAGGCAGCTACAAATAAAAATTAAAAATATTAGCATTTAATTAATTTTAGCATCTACTAAATAAATTTGTTATATTAGATTTTTTTATTGTTAATTGTTATGTCAACAAATTCTGGTAGATGACAGATATACAATCTTGACCACCATTATTGGCAATCTTTCCTTTTTTTTTACCAAATCTTAGAAATAAATGAAAAGAAAGTTTTGTAAATATTATGTATCTCTTAAGAACTTAGGAAACATAATTATTAAGACTTAGTATGCACATGTTCTTGTTTCTATATATGCTCAGTAAACATAATAGAAGGATAACAATCACCTTGGTATATTTCTTAACATTAAAAATGTGAAATAAAATTGAATATATATCACATTTTGAAGTGAATCAACAGCACTTTTTTTAATGAACTAAAACACACAGGATTTCAAATTTGGACAAATCCAGTATTTATCTTTTTTAACAAATTAAAGCTGTTTAAAAATGGAACTGAAGAGTTTCAAGAGAGTGTTTTGTTTATTAAACAATAAAACTTACATTTAAACAAAGATTATGCATTTATAACTAAGTAAATTCTTTACTTGTTAAATACAATATCTACATCTTTTAATCATTTAACATTAGAATAATATGAAATAATAGACATAAGATTTTTAAAAGTTTGCTTGCAGATATGTGTATGTGTGTGAGTGACTGCAACTTCTTTACAGAAGAAGACATCTCCTCAATCTCATATAGTGTACCCATGGGCATGCATGTGGTTCTGAATCAACTTCACCCTTACAAGCCCTATGTCATACAGATCCACACATTGCATGTCTTGAACAATGCAGACATCTGAAGGTCTCATTCCTGGTATAATGTAATCAAGATGTTGGATGTTGGGTGTATACAAGTAACTTATGAACATCCGTTCTGATGGAAAATGGTGTTGCAAATGAGGTTCAAATTCAGTGCAGATTGGTTTGGTTTGTTTGTTTTGTTTTAAGCATATCAACCTCAGTGGGTCATTTAATGCCGATAAAGTTTTGAAATGAAGTCATTCTTAATGGATATCAATGTTTTTTTTATAAACATTTTTCTATTAACCCATAGATGTTTGAATCTTGAGTAACCTACATGCAGATTTGGGTTGGTGGGTTTTTTTAACGCATATAACCTATTTGGGTCATTTAATGCTGATCAAGTCATTTTTATATGTGGTTACTTACAGAATACTGTTGCTTAAATAGTCACCCATTTACGTATTGAATAGGCTCATCACTCTAACTTTGGTGGCAGATTTGTGACTAGTTGCTCCGTTTGTAAACCTACACATGTCAACAATTCTTGTTGTGAATATCTACTTTTTTATGTCATGTTATATGCTTTTATGACACACAACATTTTCTCCCCCAAATCTGATATCCAGACAAGCTGAAGCAAGATGACTGATGATTATGGAGGCCACATATTTTATTGTCATGGGATTTGACTTCTCCAGTACGACCAAGTGCAGTTGTTGTTATTATTTGTCGAGTTATTACTCTTGGTACTGCAAGTTCCAGGCAGTACAGTACCTAGGGAAAACCATTCAACAATTTCTCAAAAACATAACCTAGTAGCTCAGACGCCAAGATGGTTTTGAGAAAAAAAATACACCATAATATATCATATTTACCTAACCTCGTGTGAATAGGATGTGACACAAGGTCAATTTTTAAGCAGAGTTTAACAGGTTTGAATTCGATTTTCTTCATAGTGGTTGCCTAACCAAGGTTAAGGCCAGTTTGTCCATGGGGGGGGGGGGGTTTGGATGCATACCTTTCCAAGGGTATCAGCACTCCTGTGAAATGTAAACAGCCTCGTCCATTTTCTACAATAACCATTAACCATGTGTATCCTATTATTAGCATAATATATTATATATATAATAATAATAATAATTGAATATTAATTTTTATATATATTTATATTCTTTGTTGGAGTACAAGTTTTCTTGGTACAAGTGATTCTAGGTTGGTCTGAATAAATAAAAACGTGGTCTGACGAAGCTCTGTGCATCAGATACCCACGAGTGGAAATGGTCCATAATCACAATACCCTGGTATTTAAAGCCTTTTTATTACAAAATATTATATGTAATCAATTCTTCTCTCTTTGCATTCTCAATCTAAAATAAATGCAATATAATCCAGTGATGGATCAAAATGTATGGAACTCATCCATTTTTCAACTGCAGAAGTTATCTGGGGTTGTTCTTTTAGATTTATTTTCTGATGAAGCTGTATAGAATTTGTTAAGTGGGTCATGCTGGTGCAGAAGGAGTCAACGAGATTGATGAACTTGTCAGTTAAAAAAATAAAAAATACATTATTAAATGTTGTTCTTTTTTTTTTTCTTTCTTTTTTTTACTGATTTCTAAAAAAAAAAAGGCCAATCATTTATATAAAACAAAGATGATTTTGCAAGGATATTATAAAACATTAGATTAGAAATTATGGATAACAAATTACTAATTTTTTTTATCATCATTATCATTAAATTGTCACAATATTTTCATGGTTTACAAACTTCATTAGATAGAATAAATAACTTTTGGCAAAAAACAATTTTATTTCAAGCATTAAACTATTGAAATTTTTATCTATGAAAAATATATAAATTAGAAGTGATAGCTGAACAACAAAGACTTAGAACAGCTATGTGCGTACACGGAATGCTGAGGTGAGGAGCTACAAGAAGCAATGATTAATAGAGATGGATCAGGATAGAGAGTCAAGGGAATCCGTGCTTTTATATTATTAATTAAGATATTGAGAAATCAAGCAATGAAGCATTTAGCACATTTTGAATTCATTAAGAATTCTAAAAATAAATAAATAAAATAACAAAGCAGAATAGAATATAATGAAAATGGTGGAGAAATCCCGATTTCCAAGGCCGCACACTATAACCATTATAATGTATCTATTATTATCAACGCAATTTAATATTATTTAAAAGAATCAAGTTGTTTGATTAATGAATAAATAATCTGAGTTTGTTTCATTAAATTTCTAATGAGATTTTGACCTTTAATTTCACTAATGTAACAATGTATATGGCATGATTACTGAGTAAAATATTAAGCTATTACAAATGCTCTGACAAATTAAACATCAGTGGGAAGGCGGTTTTTTATTTAGTATGTTCAAGGTATTAAAGGTCAGATGAAATATCGTTGTGACTGAATGTAACCAGGGCCATAGTTTGGAAGTTGATATGTTATTTGCTAGCTTAGCTTAATGTGGCAGAGGCCAGAAGTATAGGGACTAGTGAGAATCGAAACTAACATGGCCGCTAATCTAGCTTGCTAACATTAACCAGTGAGATCTGATATAGATATTTAACATTTTGTAATCTCAAGTTCAAAAACAACTATAAGCATAAACAGTATTGTTCCTTAATGTTAATTCCTTACCCAAACTATGACCAGCACGATAGTGAACCGCGGAATGTAGGGTTTCTCTTCAAAAATAATGTGTAATAAACGGTTGATCTCAGAACCAACTGTAATCACACATTGTCTGCAAATAAAATAAAATATTACTAAAATGATGAGAAGGAAACTTGAATACATTAAATATAGTAAATAAATCTAGTAATAAAATAAACCACATATCAAATCTTTAGATAATTTGTAGAAATATATTAACAAAGAAAATTAAATATTGAAACACATTATTATATAATGTCACATTGAGACATTTTTTTTATGTCTGCTTATATTTGCATATAAATCACGTTTTTGGGTTTTGTTTTTTTTTTCATTTTATCTTTAAGTAAAAAAGTCGACGGGCGGCGGCTAAAGTCGGTATAGCCAGTCAGTGAGGAGTCTATCCCCTTTCAATAAGCGCTAGACAAGGAGATTGTTTTAGCATCTGAGGTGGAGCGCACATATCATCAGCCTTACTTTACCGCACAGATCCCTGTGCTACTCATACGCTGAGTTGGCGGGGACCGGTATGAACTAGACTTGTGGTTCTAGCCGAACGCTCTAGCGACTGAGATAACCCAGGTCCCTTGTTACTCTTTAGTAATAATTCTTAATACTTTTATCTGATTTAAATGCTTGATAAGGTGTTTCACTTACTAATGAAGCTCTAATATTTCCTCAAATAATTTTCTCCAATCTACAAAGTAAAGAATCTGTGACAAAAAAAGTGCTATCAAATTATTGAAAAGAATAAAAATTATGACTGGTTACTCACTTTAAATTTTATAAAAATCAAAAACTTACCTGGGCAGTATGTGGAATAGTATAGAATAAATATCCAATAAAGTATCATTTACAAAAATGACGAAGTTTTCCTGTGCTTGGAAAGTTATGCTTTAATCGACTGAAAAGAAATATTGACATTGTGAAGAAGAAAAAAAAGATGATTATTTTTCTATGATATTTTAAATGATAATTTAATTTCATATCTTAATGGGGCACAAAAAGCCAATTTCTTAAAAGAATCTTATATCAATGTTTCAAGAAAATTTTTAGCAGAGAATACTGACTTTTTTTTTAGATATAAATTAGCAAAAACCTGCTACAAAAAAAAAAAAAGGCCTATATAGACTAGATTTTCTTGACAACTTGAAAAATCATCAACATGAACTCTTTGGATACATTTAATTTAGATATCTGTAGGGATTTAAAAAAGTTCATTTACACATTTTGGGGTAAATCATATTTTTTTTACTTGAAAGAACGAAGCCTTTACAATCTAATCTTTTGACAAAACAACCCCTTGAAATTATCTTCTCATATTTAGAAGAGGACTTTTTGGATGATGACATTTTTTAACTGTAAGTCCTTACAAAAGCTTTCACATTAAAATTTGTTCAAAGATTTTTAAGATTCTCTCTTTTGCCCACAAACTAAAGATTTAGTTTAGCTAATCTGATGGATAAAGTAAGGGTCCAGTTTACAAGTATTTTACATTGCAAATCAAATGGCTTACTAAGAATATTAAATAATGTGAGTTAATTTTTAAAAAACACACACACACAAACTGTCTTTGAGTGATAGCTGAAAAAGACATTTTAATTTATTAGTAAGATATGAAGGTATAATAAATAGCTATATAAGTCAATTTGTCTCTGAATTCAATAGAAATCTTTATTGTGCAAAAATGAACAAACAAAGTGATCTAAGTTTTTAAGAAGAATTTTTTTTAGTCTTCCATGTTCCTTTGCTATTGAATCTCTTATTCTTAAATAATTCAAATATAAATTCTATAAATAGGAATCACTTGATAAATCATTTAAGGTCACGTTTAGTGGCATTTAAGTGATAATATATTTGGTGATACTAACTCATTGTAACAAAATGCAATATATCTACAATATACTGAAAAAGCAAAACATTGAAAATGTTTCATACGAATGTCTACCAAATATGAATTTCAAAATCCCGTAGTCTTGTTTCTACGACCCAAGATTGGTGGAACTCCTTTGCTAAATCATCATTCCAATAAAACAGAATAAAAAAAAACTATTAGGAATTATAGATATATCAAGTATTTTTTCTATAAACAGATTCAAGAAAGCTTACATGATCAATTCCTGTTGCAATTCATGCAGAGCTGTGTGCCAATGAACTGGAAGGAATCACACGTCCAATTCTTCCAGATTTTATAGCATCACTGAAGTGTGATTGAAGAAGCGTTTGGGATCCGAACGAAAGTCATCACTGAAAATGAATAAAGACAAATATTTACAGCTGTTTTTCTCACCAACAGTTACAAGTGAATGATAAATATTAATTATTAGAATAAATATTGCAGATTATTTGAGTATTGAGTTTATTGAAAGAAAAAAATACACTGGCATGGATATGGAGACATGTTAGATTTTTTAAATGCACACATTTCAAACTGCATTTCAATATCACTAAATAGTGATGATTGATGATGTATAAAAAAATGTTTGAGTTACTAAATCACAACTTCCATTTGTGAAACAAGAGAAATAACAATTAATCCCAGTGGTTCTCAAACTTTATGTTTATTAAGTTAACTGTTAAATTATAAAATAACACATTTAAACAAGCAAACTTAACATACCTCTATGAAGTTTATTAATTCCTGTGTTAATGAAAACATGAGCTTGATGAAGACATTGGATTTTTCAATGTTTGGTCTTATGTTTGAGAGACAAACATTTCCCTCATCAATGCATTGAGAGTTCTCTCTTTTTTACACTTAATTGTTTGGCAAGGTTTGAAAATCCCAGTTCACATAAATATGAGGTGGAAAATTGCAATAAAAATGGCCAGCACTTTTTAGATATGACACATGTTGTTTTTATAGAAATCAAAAAGCTTCAAGAGACAATTCTTTGGTATTAATCATTAATCCACGATCAGTGGACAACAGCTGCCGGTTCTTTTCTGTTAGCGTTAAACTAGAATCTATTGCAGTTTTACAACAAGGGTTTCTAATCCAGTTATATTGCACAGTCTTAATTGATGGAAAATAATAACTCAAATTAACTTAGTATACATTGCTTTTCATATTTGGATAGATTTTTCAGTTAAACTACCAGCGCACTTGAAAAAGCTCTGGGGCGCACCGGGGCATCCGGGCGCACTGTTTTGAGAACCATTGGTTTAATCTAACAAAAAACAAAAAAACTTAAATCTTTCAAATCCTTAGTGTTTATTTCTTGATCTACTTAACATTCGACACAATACTACGGAATCGGATGTCACATACTGCTCCAATAATGCACAACAAATACAAATGATCACTTGGCCAGTTTCACCTGAAAATTAAATTTCATATTAATAATTTTGATCATGTATGTATGAGGTAATGAACCATCAGCTGATTTTTGTAAGTTTAGTTGTTTTGTTTTTTATGGCATATCAAGCTCTTTTTGGTCATTTAATGCTGAATCAAGTTGTTTTGTTTAAACAAAGGACAGGTTGCTTACTTACCTGTTGTTGCTTAAGTGGTTTGGCCCAATGGTATTGAACAGACTATCACTGCTTAACTTCAGTGATCGAGCAGGAATCGGTACTTTCAGTGTAACTTAACTGTATTGATGATTTTGAAAGCTGATTCACAAGCTGACACTGTAAACTGATATATTTGAAAGGAATTTTAAATCTCAATATCTTTTTTTAAATGTCAATAGTCACAACATTAATTTGAATTATATGTAGATATGAGCGCATATTATTATATATTTAATAAACTACAGTTTCTATTTTTTGTGTTCATACCTGATAACTAAACAGATCGTATTACCAGATACAGGATTAAATAGACTATATGAATTAGTCTACTAGATAGCAGACTGTAATAATTTTTTAATATTTTATTTATCTAATTTTTTTTTACAATTTTTGTAGCAGATTAAATCAATGCATTTTTTTGGCATTTTTGCTGTTTGAAATAGCATACAATTCCAATTCAGGTAGGTGCAATTTTTACATATCTTTTAAGTTGTAAACTTTATTTTCTATCAGTTGAAATGGAAAACCAATTCCAAACTAACATAAAAATAAATAAGAGAGAAAGAGAGAGAAAGTGTATTTTGCTAAATTCATGTGAGAGGACTAGAATGATTTGACAGACATATGGGTAGTTATAACACCTAAGATGAGCAGATTGCCAAAATGTTAGATTATAGGAATAGATTAAAATGGATAGCAGTTAAAACAGATATGCAAGAATGGGTAAAATGAATAGTGTGTGTGTATGTGTGATTTCACATGAACAAAGATTGAGATAACAGAACCCCACATTGATAGATAGGGACAACATAAACAGATGAGAAAGCTAAAATGTTTTATTTGCTTAAGTTTTCTAGCAGAACACAGGTATATTACATGATCTTTTATATTCACTAATTCATATTTTTTTCATTTGTTTACAACTTCTATGATACTTTAGTATTAATAGGGTATAAAGACAGTCTATTTTGGGTCTGCATTTTATATTTATGATTGCTAACAATACCTTTGTTTTTGTTATATATACATTCTACAGAATTTTTATTTAGGATTTTAAATGTATAATTTAGCATTTTAGTAATTTCCAATGAGTTTCTATTCATACTTTAATAATTTTTTTGGCACTTCCAGGGTATGATTAAATTGCATCTGATGGAACTAAGGGGAGTGGTGGTGTATCTCTTCATAGATAATGTTTAAATGATTATGAGCTTTAATGTTAAAATGTTGGACATCAGTCTGATTAAATATTAAAACAGTCAAAACATGATTTATATTTGTCAAACTATTCTTTTTCAACACTTCTAACAAGTTAAAGCTCATAATCATTTAAAACTATTATCTAATGAGAGATGACACCAACTCCCTGAGTTCCATCAGTGCAATTTAATATCATCCCTGGAAGTGCCAAGAAAATATTTAAAGTATGAATAGAAACTCATTGGAAATTACTATAAATGCTAAAAATTATAATTAAAATCCTAATAAATTTTTCTGTAAGAATGTATATAAAAAAAAAATGGGATTGTTAGCAATATAAATTAATGCAGACCACCAAATAGACTAGTCTTTATACCATATTTAATTATAAAGTATTCAATAGAAGTTGTAAACAAATGAAAAAAATATAATGAATTAGTGATATAACAGTAATCATGTAATATTTACCTGTGTTCTGCTAGAAACTTAAGCATAATAAAAACTTTTTAGCTTTCCTTATCTTTTTGTTGTCCCCTATCTATCATCTTGGTCTGTTTAATCTCACTTTGTTCATGTTGAATCACATACCCACTATTCATTTTACCCATCTTTGCAATATCTGTTTCTAATTGCTATCCATTTTTATCAAAATATCCTATTATTACACATTTTTGGCACTCTGCTCATCTTAGTTGTGTTTATAACTACCCATATGTCTTCAATATTCTAGTCTCTGTTCACATGATTTGGCACACAAGTACACTTTTCTCTCTCTTCTCTCTATTATTTTTATGTATATTTGGAAATTGGTTTTCCATTTCAACCTGATAGAAAATAAAGTTTACCCTTGGAAAAGATTATGTAACAATTGCACCTACCTAATTGAATATTGTAATGCCTATTTCAAAGCAAAAATTGCCAAAAAGCATTGAATTTAAATTCTGCTACAAAAATGGGTAAAAAAAAATTAGATTAAATAAATATTAAAAATTAATTTACAGTCTGCTATCTAGTAGACTAATTCATTCGTCTATTTTTAATCCTGTACTGGTTAATACGATCTGTTATGGTTATCAGGTATGAACAAAAAATGAACTGTCATTATTAATATATAATAATATGCGCCTCATATCTAAATATAATTCAAATACATGTTGTGACTATTGACTTTAAAAGATATTGAGATTTAAAATCCTTTCAATATATCATTTACAGTGTCAGCTTGTGAATCAGCTTTCAAAATCATCAATTGACAGTTAAGTTACAACTGATAAGACCGATTCCTGCTCGATCACTTGAGTTTAAGCAGTGATGAGTCTGTTCAATACCATTGGGCAACCACTAGCAACAACAGGTTAGTTAAGGCAACTGTTCTTTGTTGAACAAACAACTTGATTCAGCATTAATGGACCCAAAAAGAGTTGATATGCATAAAACAAGAACACTAAACTTTACAATCAGCTGATGGTTCATTACCTATACATTACATGATCAAATATTAAATATGAAATTTACTTTTCGTGAAACTGGCAAGTTGATCATTTGTATTTGTTGTGCATGGTATTGGAGCAGTATGTGACATCCGATTCCGTAGTATTGTCGAATGTGGTAAGTAGATCAAAGAAATAACTAAGGATTTTGAAGATTTAAGTTTTTTTTGTTTTTTTTTTGTTAGATTAAACCAGTGGTTCTCAAAACAGTGCGCCCGATGCCCGGTGCGCCCAGAGCTTTTTCCAAGTGCGCTGTGTAGTATTCCTGAAAAATCTATCCAGATTGAAAGAAATGTATATAAGTTAATTTGAGTTATTTTTTCATCAATTAAGACTGTGCAATATAACTGGATTAGAAACCCTTTTGTAGAAAGCAATAGTTTCTAGTTTACGCTAACAGAAAAAGAAGCGTCAAAAAGCCTGTTCCACTGATCGTGGGATTAATGATAATAACAGAGAATTGTCTCTTGAAGCTTTTTTGATTTCTATAAAAAACAACATGTGTCAAATATCTAAAAAGTGCTGGCATTTTATTGCAATTTTCCACTCATATTTATGTAATGGGATTTTCAACCCTGCAACATTAAGTGTAAAAAGGAGGAATTTATGCATTGATGAGGAATGAGTTTGTCCTTCTTCAAACATAAGACACACATTGAAGAAATCACAAGGTCTCATCAAGCTCATGTTTATATTAACACAGGAATTAATAAACTTCATAGAGGTATGTTAAGTTTGCTTTTGTTAAATGTGTTATTTTTTATATATTTAACAGTTAACTTAATAACATAAAGTTTGAGAACCACTGGATTAATCTGTTATTTCTCTTGTTTCAACAAATGAAAGTTGTATTTAGTAACCTCAAACATTTTTTTTTATACATCATCAATATCACTATTTAGTGATATTGAAATGCAGTTTGAAATGTGTGCATTTAAAAAAATCTAACATGTCTCCATATCCATGCCAGTGTATTTTTTTTCTTTCCAATAAACCTCAATTACTCAAAATAATCTGCAATATTTATTCTAATAATTAAATTATTTAATCATTCACTTGTAACTGTTGGTGAGAAAAACAGGCTGTAAATATTTGTCTTTATTTCATGTTTCAGTTGATGACTTTCGTTCGATTTCCCAAACGCTTCTTCAATCACACTTCAGTGATGCTATAAAATCTGGAAGAATTGGACGTGTTGAATTCCTTCCAGTTCATTGGCACACAGCTCTGCATGGAGATGCAACAGGAATTGATATGTAAGCTTTCTTGAATCTGTTTATAAAAAATACATTGAATTTATTAATTCCTAATAGTTTTTTTTTCTTTGTCTTTATTGGAATGATGATTTTAGCAAAGAGTTGCACAATCTTGGGTCGTAGAAACAAGACTAAGGGATTTTGAAATTCATGTATTTTGGTAGACATTCGTATGAAACTTTTCAATGGTTTTGTTTTCAGTATATTGTTTAGATATATTGCATTTTGTACAATGAGTTAGTATCACCAAATATATTATCACTTAAATGCCACTAAACGTGACCTTAAAGTTGATATCAAGTTGATTCCTTTTATAGAATTTATATTTGAATTATTTAAGAAATAAGAGGATTTCAATAGCAAAGGAACATGGAAGACTAAAAAAAAATCTCTTTAAAACTTCAGATTTCATTTGTTTGTTCAATTTGACAATAACAGATTCTCTTGAAATTCAGAGACAAAAATTGACTTATTGCTATTTTTATTTTATACCTTCATTATCTTACTATAAATTAAATGTCTTTGTTCAGCTAACCCCCACTCAAAGACAGTTTGTGTGTGTGTGTTTTTTAAAAGTTTTTTAACTCTACATTTAATATTCTTAGTAAGCCATTTGATTTGCAATGTAAATATTTGTTAAACTGGACCTTACTTTGTATCCATCAGATTAGCTAAACTAAATCTTTAGTTTTGTGGGCAAAAGAGAGAATCTTAAAATCTTTGGAACAAATTTTAATGTGAAGCCTTTTGTAAGGGGACTTACAGTAAAAATGTCATCTATCCAAAAAGTCCTCTTCTAAATATGAGAAGATAATTTCAAGGGGTTGTTTTGTCAAAAGATTGTAGATTTTAAGGCTTCTGTCTTTCAAGTAAAAAAAATATGATTTACCCCAAAATGTGGGTAAATGAACTTTTTTTTGAATCCCTACAGATATCTAAATTAAATGTGATCCAAGAGTTCATGTTGATTGATTTTCAAGTTGTCAAAGAAATCTAGTCTATATAGGCCTTTTTTTTTTTTTTTTTAGCATTTTTTGCTACATTTATATCAAAAAAAAAAGTTCAGTAGTTCTCTGCTAAAAATTTTCTTGAACATTTGATATTAAGATTCTTTTAAGAAATTGGTTTTTGTGCCCATTAAGATATGAAATTAAATTATCATTTAAAAATATCATAGAAAAATAATCAATCTTTTTTTTTCTTCTCACAATGTCAATATTTCTTTTCAGTCGATTGAAAGCAATAACTTTACAAGCACAGGAACTTCGTCATTGTAAATGATACTTTATTGGATATTTTTTCTATACTAGTCCACATACTGCCAGGTAAGTTATTTTGATTTTTTATAAAATTTAAAGTGAGTAACCAGTCCATAATTTTTATTCTTTTCAATAATTTTGATAGCACTTTTTTTGTCACAGATTCTTTACTTTGTAGATTGGAGAAAAATTATTTGAGGAAATATTTAGAGCTTCACTTATTAAGTGAAACACCTTTTATCAAGCAGTTAAATCAGAATAAAAGTATTAAGAATTATTACTTAAAGAGTACAAGGGACTGGGTTAGCTCAGTCGGTAGAGCGTTCGGGCTAGAAACCACAAGGTTCCTAGTTCGATCCGGTCGCCAACTCAGCGTATGAGTGCACAGGGATCTGTGCGGTAAAGTAAGGAGCTTGATGATAGGTGTGGCGCTCACCCTCAGATGCTAAAACAATCTCCTTGGTCTAGCGCTATTGAAAAGGGGATAGACTCCCTCACTGACTGGCTGATACCGACTTTAAGGCCGCCGTCGACTTTTTTACTTAAAGATAAAATGAAAAAAAAACAACCAAAAACTTGATTTATATGCAATTTATAATGCAGACATAAAAAAATGGTCTCAATGTGACATTATATAATAATGTGTTCAATATTTAATTTCTGTTTTAATATTATTTTACAAATTATCTAAAGTATTTGATATGTTGTTTATTTATTACTAGATTTATTTACTATATTTAATGTAGTACAAGTTTCCTCCTTTCTCATCATTTTAGTAATATTTTTATTTATTTGCAGACAATGTGTGATACAGTTGGTTCTGAGATCAACGTTTATACACATTATTTTGAAGAGAAACCCTACATTCGCGGTTCCTATCTGTGGCTGGTCATAGTTTGGGTAAGGAATTAACTATTAAGGAACAATACTGTTTTATGCTTATTAGTTGTTTTGAACTTGAGATACAGAAAATGTTAAATATCTATATCAGATCTCACGTGGTGTAATGGTTAGCAAGCTAGATTAGCGGACCATTGTTAGTGAGTTCGATTCTCACTAGGTCCCTATACTTCTGGCCTTGTGCCACATCTAAGCTAAGCTTAGCAAATAACTATATCAGACATCTCCAAACTATGGCCCCTGGGTTACATTCAGCTCACAACGATATTTCATCTGACCTTAAGTAACTTGAAATACTGAAATTAAAAAACCTGCCTTCCCACCTGATGTTAATTTGTCAGAGCATTTGTTAATAGCTTAATATTTTTACTCAGTAATCATGCCAATATACATTGTTATACATTAGTGAAATTAAAGGTCAAAATCTCATTAGAAATTTTAATGAAACAAACTCAGATTATTTATTCATTAATCAAACAACTTGATTCTTTTAAATAATATTAAATTGCTTTGATAATAATAGAGTACATTTAATAATGTGGTTATAGTGTGCTGGCCTTGGAAATCGGGATTTCTCCACCATTTTTCATTTATTATTATTCTGCTTTGGTTATTTTATTTATTTATTTTTAGAATTCTTAATGAATTCAAAATGTGCTAAATGCTTCATTGCTTGATTTCTCAATATCTTAATTAATAATTATAAAAGCACGGATTCCCTTGACTCTCTATCCTGATCCATCTCTATTAATCATTGCTTCTTGTAGCTCCTCACCTCAGCATTCCGTGTACGCACATAGCTGTTCTAAGTCTTTGTTGTTCAGCTATCACTTCTAATTTATGATATTTTTCATAGATAAGAAATTTCAATAGTTTAATGCTTGAAATAAAATTGTTTTTTGCAAAAGTTATTTATTCTATCTAATTGAAGTTTGGTAAACCATGAAATAATTGGTGACAATTTAATGATAATGATGATAAAAAAATTAGTAATTTGTTTATCCATAATTTCTAATCTGAATGTTTTATACATATCCTTGCAAATCATCTTTGTTTTTATTATAAAATGATTGGCTTTTTTTTTGTTTAGAAATCAGTAAAAAAAAGAAAGAAAAAAAAGAACAACATTTTACTAATGTATTTTTATTTCTTTAACTGACAAGTTCATCAATTCTCTTTGACCTCCTTCTGCACCAGCATGACCACTTAACAATTCTGATACAGCTTCATCAGAAAATAATCTAAAGAACCAACCAGATAACTCTGCAGTTGAAAATATGGAGGTGAGTTCCATACATTTTGATCCATCACTGATTATATTGCATTTTATTTTTTTTTAGATTGAGAATGCAAAGAGAGAAATTGATTACATATATATTTTTGTGAATAAAAGGCTTTAAAATACCAGGGTATTGTGATTATGGACCATTTCCACTCGTGGGTATCTGATGCCCACAGAGCTTCGTCAGACCACGTTTTTATTTTATTCAGACCAACCTAGAATCACCTTGTACCAAGAAACTTGGTACTCCAACAAAGAATATAAATATATATAATAAATTATATATTCAATTATTATTATTATTATTATTATATAATATATTATGCTAATAATAAGGATACACATGGTGTAATGGTTATTGTAGAAAATGGACGAGGCTGTTTACATTTCACAGTGCTGATACCTTTGGAAAAGGTATGCATCCAAACCCCCCCCCCCATGGACAAACTGGGCTCTTTAACCTTGGTTAGGCAACCACTAGGTGAAGAAAAACTCGGAATTCAAACCTGTTAAACTCTGCTTAAAAATTGACCTTGTGTCACATCCTATTCACACGGAGGGGTTAGGTAAATATGATATATTATGGTGTATTTTTTTTTCTCAAAAACCATCTTGGGCGCTCCTGAGCTACTAGGTTATGTTTTTGAGAAAATTGTTGAATGGTTTTCCCTAGTGGTACTGTACTGCCTGGAACTTGCAGTACCAAGGAGGTATAACTCGACAATAATAAAACAACTGCCCACTTGGTCGTACTGGAGAAGTCAAATCCCATGACAATAAAATATGTGGCCTCCATAATCATTCAGTCATCTTGCTTCAGCTTGTCATTGGATATCAGATTTTGGGGGAGGAAAAGATGTTGTGTGTCATAAAAGCATATAACATTGACATAAAAAAGTAGATATTTTCACAACAAAGAATTGTTGACATGTGTAGGTTTTACAAACTGGGAGCAACTAGTCACAAATCTGCACCAAAGTTAAGCAGTGATGAGCCTATTCAATACTTAAATGGGTGACTATTTAAGCAACAGTAGGTTCTGTAAGTAACCACATATAAAATGACTTGATTCAGCATTAAATGACCCAAATAGGGTTGATATGCCGTAAAAAAAACCCAACCAACCCAAATCTGCATGTAGGTTACTCAAGATTCATTAACATCTATGGGTTAAATAGAAAAATGTGTTTATAAAAAAACATTGATTATCCATTAAGAATGACTTCATTTCAAAACTTTTCGGCATTAAATGACCCACTGAGGTTGATATGCTGTAAAACAAACAAAACAAACCAAACCAATCTGCACTGAATTTGAACTCCTCATTTGCAACACCATTTTCCATCAGAACGGATGTTCATAAGGTTACTTGTATACACCAACATCCAAACATCTTGATTACATTATTACCAGGAAATGAGACCTTCAGGATGTCTGCATTGTTCAAGACATGCAATGTGTGGGATCTGTGACATATGGGCTTGTAAGGGTGAAGTTGATTTCAGGAACCACATGCATGCCCATGGGTACACTATATGAGATTGAGGAGATGGTCTTCTTCTGTAAAGAAGTTGCAGTCACTCACACACATACACATATCTGCAAGCAAAACTTTTAAAAATCTTGTAATGTCTATATTTTCATATTATTTCTAATGTTAAATGATTAAAAGATGTAGATATTGTATTTACACAAGTAAAGAATTTACTTATATGTCTATAAATGCATAATCTTGTGTTGTTAAATGTAAGTTTTATTGTTTAATAAACAAAACACTCTCTTGAAACTTCTTCAGTTCCATTTTTAAACAGCTTTAATTTGTTAGAATAAGATAATACTGGATTTTTGTCCAAATTTGAAATCCTGTGTGTTTTTAGTCATTAAAAAAAGGTGCTGTTGATTCACTTCAAAATGTGATATATATCTACATTTTATTTTCACATTTTTTAATGTGGTAAAGAAATATACCAAGGTGATTGTTATCCTTCTATTATGTTTACTGAGCATATATAGAAACAAGTAACATGTGCATACTAAGTCTTAATAATTATGTTTCCTAAGTGTCTTAAGAGAATTACATAATATTTACAAAACTTTCTTTCCATTTATTTCTGAAGATTTGGTAAAAAAAAAAGGAAAGATTGCCATAATGGTGGTCAAGATTGTATATCTGTCATCTACCAGAATTTGTTGACATAACAATTAACAATAAGAAAAATCTAATATAACAAATTTATTTAGTAGATGCTAAAATTATATTAATGCTAATATTTTTTAATTTTTAATTTGTAGCTGCCTCCTCCTGAGAAAAGCACAGAGGATCAGCAACCAGATATGACTTAGAAGAGCTCTTGGCTCGAGTAGGACTTCAAGACAAGCTCAAAATATTTGAACAAGAACAAATGGACATGGACTCATTAGTGAGTGGCTAAACTGACTTTACAGTTAAAGTTGTTATTTTTTTTTAATTGTATTTTTGTATTACTGTTTGATAAAATCAATAATCTAAAAATACTTTTTATATTTAGGAAACATTTACAAATGATTTAATGTTTTCTCTCTTGTTACGTTTAAATTTAACATTTACAAAGTTTTATTATTTCTCATGTAGAGAATGTGCTCTGATGCAGATTTAAAAGATCTTGGTTTGCCAATGGGTCCGAGAAAAATTACAGATGCTGCTGAAGAAGAGCAAGAAAAACGAGTAAGTAACATTTATTTTATATATATTTATATCTATTTTTATATATATATAATATATTATATATATATATCTTATTATAATGGAGATTTGGGTTTGTTTGTCTGTAACCGAAACTATATTATTATACAAGTCACAATTCCCTTTGTTATTTACATCACATTTACCATGATTTTATTTTTATTTATACCTCAATTATTAATAAAATTGTATTACAATACTTATAATGTTGACCATAACTACATACTATTAACATGCAATTGTATTCATATATACACACAAAATAGCGTATACAGTATGAATGGGAAGGCTTATTTGCATATTGATCTTAAAAATTTGATTTTAATAAATATATGCTTAGTATTATTGATTTCTAATTGTTTGGTTTTATCTTAATGAATATGAGCAAAAATCTCTTCAATAAATCTTAAAAGAAATCCCCTAACAAGAAGAAATAACTAATATTATTCTTTACTTCCTATTTTAACTAAACAGTTAAATTAGGAAAATTTACCAATGAAAGACGGGAATAACGGAAAATGATGGAAGAGTTAGTTTCAAAATTGTTCTATTTTTCAATCATACCCCCTCTGTTCAAAATCTTTTTATCTACATTCTTATTCAGTTTCATTAGCCTTTCTAATTTAATATGATATTATATTAAAACTTAAATACTTGCACCCGGAGGGTGCATATATTTTATATTATATATAAAAGATTCTGTATGTCAGTATGTACAACAACCGAGCATAGATCCTTTTATAAAGGAAAATTAGTGTAGACCAGCAAAGACCAAAGTTCAATAAAATCCACACCCTATTTTTGTCCAAAAAGCTAAACAAAAAATATAATACAGGTATAAATCAATGGTATATTAAAACAATTAGTTAAAAAAAAGCAAATTAATAAAGGATTAAACATAATAAAAAGCAAATAAAAGACAAATACAAACAAGAATAATAAAAACAAACAACTTATAAACAAGAATATATAATCAAAAAAGATAATATAATAAATATATAGAAAATTGAATTTTATTAATCTATATATGGATATAGATAAGAGATTTATTTTTAACTTTTTAAATCCCTGCTAGTAGATACTACAATGCAGGTATTAAAATTGTTAATATTTAATTGAAAAATAGAACAACTGAAACTTCCATTACTCCCGTCTTTCATTGCTAAATTTTCCTAATTCAACTATTTAGTTAAAATAGGAAGTAAAGAATAAAATTACAGTTATTTCTTCCTGTTAATGGATTTCTTTTAAGATTTCTTGCCAATATTTTTGCTCATATTCATTTATATAAAACTGTACAATTAGAAATCAATAATACCAAGCACATATTTATTAAAATCAAATTTTAATATCAATATGCAAATTAGCCTTTTCCTTCACACAGTAACACTATTTTGTTGTATATATAAATACAAATGCATGTTATCAGTATGTAGATAAGGCAGAACAATATTAATAATGTAAAACAATTTTATTAATAATTGAGGTTTAAATAAAAATAAAATCATGGAGAAATTGAAAATAAATAACAAAGGTAATTGTGACTTGAGTAGTGATATAATTTCGGTTACAGACAAACACACAATCTCCATTATTATAAGAGATATTATTCTGGCAACTGCAATGACATTGGTACCAAGCTCTATTGTCCTTCCTTGTTTTTTCTTTGTATTGGCAACTATTAGTTTTCATTCAGTCTTGCCCAATTCAATGCTTGGATTCAATGGGCTCTTAATAAAGAAGCCAACAAATGTTATAAGGACATAGAATCAGGAAATTGTTTGTCTTTGTTGTTTTTATGAATATATTGCTTGTTTTATCTATTTAAATAGAATAGATTCAAAGTTTTTTTTGTTTGTTTTTCTGTAGAATCTCAAAAAACAAGAAGCTGAACTGAAAGCCAAACTTGAAATGGAAAAGAATGCTAGAGAAGCCTGAAGAAGCTAAACAAAAATTGCTGGAAGCTGAACAAGTAGACACAGAAAAGTAAATGATTTTCTTTATGTTGTTTGATTTAAATTATCATTTACAGAAAGGATGTTTATCATTGACAAACAAATAAAATAAATGAACTAAAAAAAAAAGAATTTTAAAGATAATTTTGGAATACTGAACAATTAAATATTTATTATTATTTTAATATCTTTTCATAGTTATTATTGTCTTGATTTAAAAAAAATCTTTTTCTGAACTTTAGTGTATGTGTGTATAATGACCTACCAAAGCAATATTGAAACCAATCCCTTAGTAATACAAATAACAAAGGTTAAAGATATAAAACCAATGTGAATTTGATTAAAATATATTTGAAGAAATTTAAATGATCAATCCTGTGCTATAATCATTTTATTTTGGGGTAAGAACACTTGTTTTGAGTTTGTTTTATGTAATACTGCTGATAACAAATATTCATCCATATATTTATATGATAATTATTGAAGTGTATAGACTTCTTAACATGGCACTTTTGTTGAATATAGACATCAGTAAATAACTTGGTTTTAAGTTGGGCAAGGCCAACTAATGTAGCAAAGTACATTTTTATAGCACTTATCAAAATTAAATTTATTATTTTGTAGAGTATAGTAGATAGGAAGAAAGCTTTTTGAAGGTGTTCATACTGATGTATTAACTATCTGTCTGTGTGTATATAAATATAAAAAAATATGAATAAACAAAATATACAGAAATGAAAATGATATTAACGATAATAGAAAACAAAAAAAATGTTCATTTTTTTCATTTAAAAATAATTTTCAGATGAAGCATTATAACATGGTTAACAAAAACTGAACCATTAAATGTTGACATATTAATTATAAAATAAATACATCCTCTGAATATATATATATGAATATATATATATTTTTTTTTTTTTTTTTACATATATGCATATTGTCAGATTTTGCTTAACTTTTTCTAAAACATTTTTCTATTTTTCAGAATGCTATCAAGCCAAACTTCAGTGTCGGTAGATTATTTAATGGGTGTGGCTGGCACAGGTCAGCCTTCTGTAGAATACCCACAGCTTCTTTTTCAACCAACTAGTTTCTTTGCTTTTGGTTCTCCCATTGGAGTATTCCTTGCAGTTAGAGTGTGGAAAATGTTGGGACGAGTTCCGTCTGCCAACCTGTCCCAGAATGTTTAACATTTTTCATCCAGTAAGTCTAATTTTTGATTAATAAGTTTTAGTTCAATAAATTAAATATATGAACAACTGTGCATTCACTTCAGTAATCATTTAAGTCTTTGTCTTAATAAACTATACTAATAAAAGGGTAATTCCATGTCAAATCATCCAGAAAAAAGTAAAATTGTCACCCACCCACTTTAATTTTTCTGAAATTTTTTTCTAGGTGTGGGCTATGTTAAAGTTAGACAATCTCCAAAATTTGAGTTTCCAATTCCAAAAATTGGCAGAGTTATGTCATTTTTTAGCTCTCCAAATTTGGTGGGGTTTGCAAAAAATGACGACATTTTGTAATCTATTTTTGTCTGTAAAATGAGTTCTAGAGCTTCCCTACTACTAAGAATTAATTTATAAAAGCATTTTCGCCCAAGGAACTCAAAAATGCTATCAAAAATCTTAAAATCAACCAATTTTAAGTTATTGATGATTTTTGATTTTTTTCAAGATATCCCAATGTGGCATGCATCATTGACATCTTTATTTTTCTATTATTATTTCACATATATTGAATATTATTTGTAGCAAAAAGAACATCAGTTAAAATATTACAAATCAAAAAAGTTAGGCCAAAAATTCACCTGACGCCAACTCGCTAAAATATAACATAAATTTGAGCAAGAGGCCGGGATGATAAAATATCAAAATTACCAGTTTATCATTTATCATAATTACAAGAATCTTGCAAATTTAAACTGATATAATCCAAATTTTAGGTTTCTCATTAACAATATCATTAATATCAGAAACAATAATTCTATTTTTTAATGATGTTCATCATCATTAGCAATTATTATAATCTTATGGATAAAGTTTGAATTTGGTTGTTTTGTTTTACAGCATATCAAGCTTCTTTTGGTTATTTAATGCTGAATCAAGTCATTTTTTGATAAACAAAGGACTCAGGTTATTTACAGTCCCTGCTGTTGCTTAAGTGGTCACTCAATTAGTATTGAATAGACTCATTGCTGCTTAACTTCAATGATCTAGCAGGTGCTTTCAGCATGATTTTGACTGTAACATAAGTTTGGGAGAAGTGTCTTATTCAATTATTATTCAAAGTATTATTCATTCTTTTATAACAATTGTTCTTTCTTACATAACATCAACTCTTAATTGTAATAAAATCAATATTAATAATAGAGGTTAAAATCATATAAAAATACATTTGTAATCCATATGCAGACCATAATATCATGTGATGGTTTTTACACTTTTCATTATGCAGTTATCTCCCCTTTTATTATAACTTGTGCATGTTTAACTGCATCTATTAGTTAAATGTTCCAGCTTTCTCTGAATTATATAGTAGTTGACTAAATTTAAGTATACACTTTTTAAATCTCATATTGCTCACCATTGGATAGCAGTACTTATCGCTCGATACACAAATGCAAAATATACCGTATCCCCAACCTCAATTCTTTTACAGACACCAATAGTAGTAAGATTGGGGTACTTACTATTTGCATAAATCCCCAAATAGGTTTGATGGGGCTCTTAGCCTTGGTTGGCAACTCATTAACTCAAGGAGAAGTCCAACACAGAACCTCTGCTGCCTTTCAAGGAAAGGCTAGTGGAGTAAACCCTAAAATAAATCAGGATTTTCTCAAGTCCCTAAGGCAGTGTAATGCTGAAATCCAGTGCTACCCATTAACTCCTGCGACACTACTGTTGCCAAACTGCATTGATCCCTTACTTCCTTTGGATCACAGTGGCATATGAACTCGCCCAGGCTATGTAGTTCAAGTTAACAAAAAAATTTATAAAACAAAAAGAAAACCTTGACACTACTCCATCATCTCTTGTAGACAGAAGGATGCTAACCATTTTCTCATACCACAAGTGGTAATTTGGTCCCTAGTAACACCAAATTCATGAACTGGTGAAAACCTATTTGGGAACAATTAAATGGGAAGTCCTAATCCCACCCGTTATATTCACCAGACATTGGCCTGTCCAATTATCACTTGGCCTGGCTGAACAGCACTTCATTCTTATGAAGATGCCCAAAATGGGTTGACTCAAGGGTAGCCTCAAAAGACATTGTTTTTCCGTGGAATTCAAATGCTGCCAGAAAGATTGGAAAACTAGCAAGGAACAATACTTTCAGTGATATGTTTCTCACTAATTTTTGAAAATAAAACATTACTTTTCATCAGCGAGAACTTATTCAAGGTCCTAATATAGAATGAAACTAAAGTATTTTACAACAACCAAGAATTGAGCTGAGACAACCCAACCAGCAGAAGAAGAAATGGCCAGCAATGAAACAGAACCCAGTAAGAACCATCCCCCATTTTCTCCCTCTCTCCCAATTTATATACCCAATATGAAGTGGGTATATAACATGAATACCATATTTATATTTGTTGGTATTGAATTCTAGAATCTAGAAAAAAAGCTAGTTATTTTTCATAATTTTTGTTTCTTGAAAGTCTATTTGAAATTTTACACTGCAAGATAAAATGTTTAAAATATCAGCAAACATATTTTACTACTTTACTAAAGTTTTTTTTTCTTTATTTTTGCACATTGCAGTTTGATCCTGTGGTAAGTTGTGATTTTTTTTTTTTTTTTTTTTTTGATGAATAGAAGGATTGTAATTTCACACATAGGCACACACATCATTATCAGTTTGCACTGGCAGCATGGATATTCATGACAATACCTCACTATCCATCCCTATCACTCATTGCTCCCAGGAGGTCTTCTGTATAGCATCCAGAATCCGCACAGAGTTGATCAATGTTGGTCTTTGTTGGACGGCCACACTGGCATATTCATATTCTGGTTTCCACAGGAGAACATCGCTTATGAGTTTATTTTTTTTTTTACTTCTGCAGTATCCAGCATGTCTTGCTTGTCTTATTTTGATGGTTTGTGTGATGTGGCAGTTGGCTGTACAGTGCTTTTTTGTAGGGTGTTGTTTTTCTACGATTTGTTTAAGATCGCATGCAATATTCTTGTGCAACTCCCATCTAGCTTATTCTCTGGTATTTGTTAAAGTCCAAGTGATACAGCTATACAGTAGCACTGACATGACTAATACTTGGAAGAATTGTCACTTTAGCTTATCAATGAGATCAGATTTCCTATGATTAATAATCTTTCTACAGCAGTCCATGCCTTCCTTATGTGTGCATTAACATCACTGTAGATGAGATATTACTACTTAGGTACTTGAACTGGTCCACTGATTTTAGAGGCTTACCGCGAGTGTGAGGAGGCTTCCTTCCTTTTTAAAACATGTGAACTCCATTTAATCAGAGTTCACATAGAGGCCTATGTTCTTTGCTGCTTTCTCCAAACGATGTAGCAGTGAATCTGCTTGTGTAGGTGTATTTACAAAGAAGGGTCAGATCATCTGTAAAAATCCCCGCGGGGTATCGTCTGCTTCCTGCCTTTTTTTTAGGGTGAAGCCTTTTTCTTTATGGGATCCAATGACATTCTGAGTACGTAGACTTGGCATATTATAAATATATATGGTGCTAACGTATCTCCTTGTAGAACTCCAGCTACAATGTCAAAGAAATCTGTGTCACCATCAGGTGAGCATACCATTGCTTTAGTGTCTTTGTATAGCATCATTATAGTGGTAACTGTTTCTTTGAGGAGACCATATGCTAGTAGTATTTGCTCCATTTTTCCCTCTATGTATGGAGTTAAACATCTCGAAGATATCTTCAAATAGCAGCATTGCCTCAAGATTATTGCTCAAATCTTTTCTTTCTACAATTTGACAATAGACAGAATCTAAGAAGTTATGGATTGATTTCTGTGAAATCTGTTTTGATTTTTCCTAAGGGTTTCTCTATTATTGGTCAGATGCAATTATGCAGTTATGTCACTGTAGTTTTTAGTAATTTCAAGGATAATTGATTGGAGGATGCAGCCTTTCATCCATTTCTCTATCTCATTTTGGTTTATATACTGCATTGCATAATCTAAGAAGTAATGTCATCAAATTTCCCTTATCTTCCATACTTCATGGGAGTATTTCATCAAGGCTTGCGGCTTTTCTACTTTTTATTTTTTTCTGGACATCATTCGTCCATTGTAAAGTCTCCTAGCTTAATGTCTAGTTGTTTATCTAAGATTTTTGGGGTATTATTTTTTATAATTTTAGCAGTTTCTGGAAGTGGTCTTTCCAACTCCTGAAGTCTATGCTTTTGCTGGCTGCCTTAGCTTTGATCTTGAGTACTTTTACTACTAATTTTCATTTATAGTTTGCCATGCTAGTCATGAACCTCAAAAAAAAAAGGGGGTTTATAATTAACAATAACTTTATTTTCATATTTTATGACTTAAATCCTGGTAACTGCAATTTCTTTTTTTTTATCATTTGTTACATTATTTACTAATACAATTTAGATAGTGCTTACCTTTGAATGATTTTTATTGATCATTTTTGGTATTTTCAATAAATATGACAAGCATTCTTACACTGCAAATATCTGACCAGAGAGTGTGGCAAATTAAAATATAAAGAAAATATTTTTGTAAAGATTAAAATTCATAATTATATTTTGAAAGATGAAAATGCTCTGATATTATTGTTGTAAAACCATTTACACAACCGAAATATCATAAGATGTAATAAAAAGTTTTTCTAGTTTATATTATTCATATATAAAAAAAATTAATAGAAAATAAAGATTAACCTCAAAACCTTTTTAGGAACTTCTAACAGAAATTTCATACAATTTAAGAAACTGGATAGATTAATTTTTAACCTTGGAAACAAAATTTGTCCTTTTTGCTTAAAGAAATTTGATAAATATAAGAAAATGTTTGCTATTTAATTAAATCCAAATTCTATTGGTAATATTTTAGTTGAATAAAAAAATCAACTAAAATTACCAGTAAGAATTTTGATTTTTTTTTTTTAATGAATTTTAAAGCTTAGTTCTTTTATTACTTTTCTTTATTTTTGTAGGCCTATCGATTGAACCTCTTGTGAATCCAGCTGCTTGTAATCATAAAGCCAGTTCTGATGCCTCATCACAAAAGGCCGTAAAAGTTGCATTTAGGTAAAAAAAAAAAATTTCTGCAAAAAAAAGGATTGATGTTACTTTAAATCTAAAAATAAAAATAAGTCTTATTTAAATTTTATTTTTTTCTGATGTATTTTTTCATGTTTTTCCAAGAATTACGTGAGCAGTGTCTAACAAGAGTGGGAGCAGATATCAAACAAAAAATAATTGAGTCATTGAAAAGCACTTGGAATCTATAATGAATTTGCTCGTGCCACATACCACTAGTCAAGCGCTTGAACAGGAAGTTGATAAAGAAGTGGATGATGTAAATAAGTAACTGACCATTGCAGAAGATGAAAGAGCAGAAACTGGATGTAAGACAACTTTTT
>JALAJA010000811.1:0-41505 GCA_023376005.1 Doryteuthis pealeii
AAAAAAGGATAGAGATGCAGCGGCACGCCCGTCCCTTGGCTGCAGGGAGTGCACCGTGAACATTAACACTTCACTTCCTCGCGGGAGGACACTGACTTAGGCTACTGTGTAGGTCGGTCGGAGAGGCCCATCAACACATGCAGCGGCGGCACGCCGTCCCTTGGCTGCAGGGAGTGCACCGTGAACATTAACACTTCACTTCCTCGCGGGAGGACACTGACTTAGGCTACTGTGTAGGTCGGTCGGAGAGGCCCATCAACACATGCAGCGGCGGCACGCCGTCCCTTGGCTGCAGGGAGTGCACCGTGAACATTAACACTTCACTTCCTCGCGGGAGGACACTGACTTAGGCTACTGTGTAGGTCGGTCGGAGAGGCCCATCAACACATGCAGCGGTACGCCGTCCCTTGGCTGCAGGGAGTGCACCGTGAACATTAACACTTCACTTCCTCCTCGCGGAGGACACTGACTTAGGCTACTGTGTAGGTCGGTCGGAGAGGCCCATCAACACATGCAGCGGTACGCCGTCCCTTGGCTGCAGGGAGTGCACCGTGAACATTAACACTTCACTTCCTTCCTCGCGGGAGGACACTGACTTAGGCTACTGTGTAGGTCGGTCGGAGAGGCCCATCAACACATGCAGCGGTACGCCGTCCCTTGGCTGCAGGGAGTGCACCGTGAACATTAACACTTCACTTCCTTCCTCGCGGGAGGACACTGACTTAGGCTACTGTGTAGGTCGGTCGGAGAGGCCCATCAACACATGCAGCACCGGCGGCACGCCGTCCCTTGGCTGCAGGGAGTGCACCGTGAACATTAACACTTCACTTCCTCGCGGGAGGACACTGACTTAGGCTACTGTGTAGGTCGGTCGGAGAGGCCCATCAACACATGCAGCACCGGCGGCACGCCGTCCCTTGGCTGCAGGGAGTGCACCGTGAACATTAACACTTCACTTCCTCGCGGGAGGACACTGACTTAGGCTACTGTGTAGGTCGGTCGGAGAGGCCCATCAACACATGCAGCGGTACGCCGTCCCTTGGCTGCAGGGAGTGCACCGTGAACATTAACACTTCACTTCCTCGCGGGAGGACACTGACTTAGGCTACTGTGTAGGTCGGTCGGAGAGGCCCATCAACACATGCAGCGGTACGCCGTCCCTTGGCTGCAGGGAGTGCACCGTGAACATTAACACTTCACTTCCTCCTCGCGGAGGACACTGACTTAGGCTACTGTGTAGGTCGGTCGGAGAGGCCCATCAACACATGCAGCGGCGGCACGCCGTCCCTTGGCTGCAGGGAGTGCACCGTGAACATTAACACTTCACTTCCTCGCGGGAGGACACTGACTTAGGCTACTGTGTAGGTCGGTCGGAGAGGCCCATCAACACATGCAGCGGCGGCACGCCGTCCCTTGGCTGCAGGGAGTGCACCGTGAACATTAACACTTCACTTCCTCGCGGGAGGACACTGACTTAGGCTACTGTGTAGGTCGGTCGGAGAGGCCCATCAACACATGCAGCGGCGGCACGCCGTCCCTTGGCTGCAGGGAGTGCACCGTGAACATTAACACTTCACTTCCTCGCGGGAGGACACTGACTTAGGCTACTGTGTAGGTCGGTCGGAGAGGCCCATCAACACATGCAGCGGTACGCCGTCCCTTGGCTGCAGGGAGTGCACCGTGAACATTAACACTTCACTTCCTCGCGGGAGGACACTGACTTAGGCTACTGTGTAGGTCGGTCGGAGAGGCCCATCAACACATGCAGCGGTACGCCGTCCCTTGGCTGCAGGGAGTGCACCGTGAACATTAACACTTCACTTCCTCGCGGGAGGACACTGACTTAGGCTACTGTGTAGGTCGGTCGGAGAGGCCCATCAACACATGCAGCGGTACGCCGTCCCTTGGCTGCAGGGAGTGCACCGTGAACATTAACACTTCACTTCCTCGCGGGAGGACACTGACTTAGGCTACTGTGTAGGTCGGTCGGAGAGGCCCATCAACACATGCAGCGGTACGCCGTCCCTTGGCTGCAGGGAGTGCACCGTGAACATTAACACTTCACTTCCTCGCGGGAGGACACTGACTTAGGCTACTGTGTAGGTCGGTCGGAGAGGCCCATCAACACATGCAGCGGTACGCCGTCCCTTGGCTGCAGGGAGTGCACCGTGAACATTAACACTTCACTTCCTCGCGGGAGGACACTGACTTAGGCTACTGTGTAGGTCGGTCGGAGAGGCCCATCAACACATGCAGCGGTACGCCGTCCCTTGGCTGCAGGGAGTGCACCGTGAACATTAACACTTCACTTCCTCGCGGGAGGACACTGACTTAGGCTACTGTGTAGGTCGGTCGGAGAGGCCCATCAACACATGCAGCGGTACGCCGTCCCTTGGCTGCAGGGAGTGCACCGTGAACATTAACACTTCACTTCCTCGCGGGAGGACACTGACTTAGGCTACTGTGTAGGTCGGTCGGAGAGGCCCATCAACACATGCAGCGGTACGCCGTCCCTTGGCTGCAGGGAGTGCACCGTGAACATTAACACTTCACTTCCTCGCGGGAGGACACTGACTTAGGCTACTGTGTAGGTCGGTCGGAGAGGCCCATCAACACATGCAGCACCGGCGGCACGCCGTCCCTTGGCTGCAGGGAGTGCACCGTGAACATTAACACTTCACTTCCTCGCGGGAGGACACTGACTTAGGCTACTGTGTAGGTCGGTCGGAGAGGCCCATCAACACATGCAGCGGTACGCCGTCCCTTGGCTGCAGGGAGTGCACCGTGAACATTAACACTTCACTTCCTCGCGGGAGGACACTGACTTAGGCTACTGTGTAGGTCGGTCGGAGAGGCCCATCAACACATGCAGCGGTACGCCGTCCCTTGGCTGCAGGGAGTGCACCGTGAACATTAACACTTCACTTCCTTCCTCGCGGGAGGACACTGACTTAGGCTACTGTGTAGGTCGGTCGGAGAGGCCCATCAACACATGCAGCGGCGGCACGCCGTCCCTTGGCTGCAGGGAGTGCACCGTGAACATTAACACTTCACTTCCTCGCGGGAGGACACTGACTTAGGCTACTGTGTAGGTCGGTCGGAGAGGCCCATCAACACATGCAGCGGCGGCACGCCGTCCCTTGGCTGCAGGGAGTGCACCGTGAACATTAACACTTCACTTCCTTCCTCGCGGGAGGACACTGACTTAGGCTACTGTGTAGGTCGGTCGGAGAGGCCCATCAACACATGCAGCGGCGGCACGCCGTCCCTTGGCTGCAGGGAGTGCACCGTGAACATTAACACTTCACTTCCTCGCGGGAGGACACTGACTTAGGCTACTGTGTAGGTCGGTCGGAGAGGCCCATCAACACATGCAGCGGCGGCACGCCGTCCCTTGGCTGCAGGGAGTGCACCGTGAACATTAACACTTCACTTCCTCGCGGGAGGACACTGACTTAGGCTACTGTGTAGGTCGGTCGGAGAGGCCCATCAACACATGCAGCGGTACGCCGTCCCTTGGCTGCAGGGAGTGCACCGTGAACATTAACACTTCACTTCCTCGCGGGAGGACACTGACTTAGGCTACTGTGTAGGTCGGTCGGAGAGGCCCATCAACACATGCAGCACGCCGTCCCTTGGCTGCAGGGAGTGCACCGTGAACATTAACACTTCACTTCCTCGCGGGAGGACACTGACTTAGGCTACTGTGTAGGTCGGTCGGAGAGGCCCATCAACACATGCAGCGGTACGCCGTCCCTTGGCTGCAGGGAGTGCACCGTGAACATTAACACTTCACTTCCTCGCGGGAGGACACTGACTTAGGCTACTGTGTAGGTCGGTCGGAGAGGCCCATCAACACATGCAGCGGCGGCACGCCGTCCCTTGGCTGCAGGGAGTGCACCGTGAACATTAACACTTCACTTCCTCGCGGGAGGACACTGACTTAGGCTACTGTGTAGGTCGGTCGGAGAGGCCCATCAACACATGCAGCGGTACGCCGTCCCTTGGCTGCAGGGAGTGCACCGTGAACATTAACACTTCACTTCCTCGCGGGAGGACACTGACTTAGGCTACTGTGTAGGTCGGTCGGAGAGGCCCATCAACACATGCAGCGGTACGCCGTCCCTTGGCTGCAGGGAGTGCACCGTGAACATTAACACTTCACTTCCTTCCTCGCGGGAGGACACTGACTTAGGCTACTGTGTAGGTCGGTCGGAGAGGCCCATCAACACATGCAGCGGTACGCCGTCCCTTGGCTGCAGGGAGTGCACCGTGAACATTAACACTTCACTTCCTCGCGGGAGGACACTGACTTAGGCTACTGTGTAGGTCGGTCGGAGAGGCCCATCAACACATGCAGCGGTACGCCGTCCCTTGGCTGCAGGGAGTGCACCGTGAACATTAACACTTCACTTCCTCGCGGGAGGACACTGACTTAGGCTACTGTGTAGGTCGGTCGGAGAGGCCCATCAACACATGCAGCGGTACGCCGTCCCTTGGCTGCAGGGAGTGCACCGTGAACATTAACACTTCACTTCCTCCTCGCGGAGGACACTGACTTAGGCTACTGTGTAGGTCGGTCGGAGAGGCCCATCAACACATGCAGCGGTACGCCGTCCCTTGGCTGCAGGGAGTGCACCGTGAACATTAACACTTCACTTCCTCGCGGGAGGACACTGACTTAGGCTACTGTGTAGGTCGGTCGGAGAGGCCCATCAACACATGCAGCGGCGGCACGCCGTCCCTTGGCTGCAGGGAGTGCACCGTGAACATTAACACTTCACTTCCTCGCGGGAGGACACTGACTTAGGCTACTGTGTAGGTCGGTCGGAGAGGCCCATCAACACATGCAGCGGCGGCACGCCGTCCCTTGGCTGCAGGGAGTGCACCGTGAACATTAACACTTCACTTCCTCGCGGGAGGACACTGACTTAGGCTACTGTGTAGGTCGGTCGGAGAGGCCCATCAACACATGCAGCGGCGGCACGCCGTCCCTTGGCTGCAGGGAGTGCACCGTGAACATTAACACTTCACTTCCTCGCGGGAGGACACTGACTTAGGCTACTGTGTAGGTCGGTCGGAGAGGCCCATCAACACATGCAGCGGTACGCCGTCCCTTGGCTGCAGGGAGTGCACCGTGAACATTAACACTTCACTTCCTCGCGGGAGGACACTGACTTAGGCTACTGTGTAGGTCGGTCGGAGAGGCCCATCAACACATGCAGCGGTACGCCGTCCCTTGGCTGCAGGGAGTGCACCGTGAACATTAACACTTCACTTCCTTCCTCGCGGGAGGACACTGACTTAGGCTACTGTGTAGGTCGGTCGGAGAGGCCCATCAACACATGCAGCGGCGGCACGCCGTCCCTTGGCTGCAGGGAGTGCACCGTGAACATTAACACTTCACTTCCTCGCGGGAGGACACTGACTTAGGCTACTGTGTAGGTCGGTCGGAGAGGCCCATCAACACATGCAGCGGCGGCACGCCGTCCCTTGGCTGCAGGGAGTGCACCGTGAACATTAACACTTCACTTCCTCGCGGGAGGACACTGACTTAGGCTACTGTGTAGGTCGGTCGGAGAGGCCCATCAACACATGCAGCACCGGCGGCACGCCGTCCCTTGGCTGCAGGGAGTGCACCGTGAACATTAACACTTCACTTCCTCGCGGGAGGACACTGACTTAGGCTACTGTGTAGGTCGGTCGGAGAGGCCCATCAACACATGCAGCGGTACGCCGTCCCTTGGCTGCAGGGAGTGCACCGTGAACATTAACACTTCACTTCCTCGCGGGAGGACACTGACTTAGGCTACTGTGTAGGTCGGTCGGAGAGGCCCATCAACACATGCAGCACCGGCGGCACGCCGTCCCTTGGCTGCAGGGAGTGCACCGTGAACATTAACACTTCACTTCCTCGCGGGAGGACACTGACTTAGGCTACTGTGTAGGTCGGTCGGAGAGGCCCATCAACACATGCAGCGGTACGCCGTCCCTTGGCTGCAGGGAGTGCACCGTGAACATTAACACTTCACTTCCTCGCGGGACACTGACTTAGGCTACTGTGTAGGTCGGTCGGAGAGGCCCATCAACACATGCAGCGGTACGCCGTCCCTTGGCTGCAGGGAGTGCACCGTGAACATTAACACTTCACTTCCTCGCGGGAGGACACTGACTTAGGCTACTGTGTAGGTCGGTCGGAGAGGCCCATCAACACATGCAGCTTAACACTTCACTTCCTCGCGGGAGGACACTGACTTAGGCTACTGTGTAGGTCGGTCGGAGAGGCCCATCAACACATGCAGCGGTACGCCGTCCCTTGGCTGCAGGGAGTGCACCGTGAACATTAACACTTCACTTCCTCCTCGCGGAGGACACTGACTTAGGCTACTGTGTAGGTCGGTCGGAGAGGCCCATCAACACATGCAGCGGTACGCCGTCCCTTGGCTGCAGGGAGTGCACCGTGAACATTAACACTTCACTTCCTCGCGGGAGGACACTGACTTAGGCTACTGTGTAGGTCGGTCGGAGAGGCCCATCAACACATGCAGCGGTACGCCGTCCCTTGGCTGCAGGGAGTGCACCGTGAACATTAACACTTCACTTCCTCGCGGGAGGACACTGACTTAGGCTACTGTGTAGGTCGGTCGGAGAGGCCCATCAACACATGCAGCGGTCCCTTGGCTGCAGGGAGTGCACCGTGAACATTAACACTTCACTTCCTCGCGGGAGGACACTGACTTAGGCTACTGTGTAGGTCGGTCGGAGAGGCCCATCAACACATGCAGCGGCGCGTCCCTTGGCTGCAGGGAGTGCACCGTGAACATTAACACTTCACTTCCTCGCGGGAGGACACTGACTTAGGCTACTGTGTAGGTCGGTCGGAGAGGCCCATCAACACATGCAGCGGTACGCCGTCCCTTGGCTGCAGGGAGTGCACCGTGAACATTAACACTTCACTTCCTTCCTCGCGGGAGGACACTGACTTAGGCTACTGTGTAGGTCGGTCGGAGAGGCCCATCAACACATGCAGCGGTACGCCGTCCCTTGGCTGCAGGGAGTGCACCGTGAACATTAACACTTCACTTCCTCGCGGGAGGACACTGACTTAGGCTACTGTGTAGGTCGGTCGGAGAGGCCCATCAACACATGCAGCGGCGGCACGCCGTCCCTTGGCTGCAGGGAGTGCACCGTGAACATTAACACTTCACTTCCTCGCGGGAGGACACTGACTTAGGCTACTGTGTAGGTCGGTCGGAGAGGCCCATCAACACATGCAGCGGCGGCACGCCGTCCCTTGGCTGCAGGGAGTGCACCGTGAACATTAACACTTCACTTCCTCGCGGGAGGACACTGACTTAGGCTACTGTGTAGGTCGGTCGGAGAGGCCCATCAACACATGCAGCGGTACGCCGTCCCTTGGCTGCAGGGAGTGCACCGTGAACATTAACACTTCACTTCCTCTCGCGGAGGACACTGACTTAGGCTACTGTGTAGGTCGGTCGGAGAGGCCCATCAACACATGCAGCGGTACGCCGTCCCTTGGCTGCAGGGAGTGCACCGTGAACATTAACACTTCACTTCCTTCACAGCGGGAGGACACTGACTTAGGCTACTGTGTAGGTCGGTCGGAGAGGCCCATCAACACATGCAGCGGCGGCACGCCGTCCCTTGGCTGCAGGGAGTGCACCGTGAACATTAACACTTCACTTCCTCGCGGGAGGACACTGACTTAGGCTACTGTGTAGGTCGGTCGGAGAGGCCCATCAACACATGCAGCGGTACGCCGTCCCTTGGCTGCAGGGAGTGCACCGTGAACATTAACACTTCACTTCCTCGCGGGAGGACACTGACTTAGGCTACTGTGTAGGTCGGTCGGAGAGGCCCATCAACACATGCAGCACCGGCGGCACGCCGTCCCTTGGCTGCAGGGAGTGCACCGTGAACATTAACACTTCACTTCCTCGCGGGAGGACACTGACTTAGGCTACTGTGTAGGTCGGTCGGAGAGGCCCATCAACACATGCAGCGGCGGCACGCCGTCCCTTGGCTGCAGGGAGTGCACCGTGAACATTAACACTTCACTTCCTCGCGGGAGGACACTGACTTAGGCTACTGTGTAGGTCGGTCGGAGAGGCCCATCAACACATGCAGCGGTACGCCGTCCCTTGGCTGCAGGGAGTGCACCGTGAACATTAACACTTCACTTCCTCGCGGGAGGACACTGACTTAGGCTACTGTGTAGGTCGGTCGGAGAGGCCCATCAACACATGCAGCGGCGGCACGCCGTCCCTTGGCTGCAGGGAGTGCACCGTGAACATTAACACTTCACTTCCTCGCGGGAGGACACTGACTTAGGCTACTGTGTAGGTCGGTCGGAGAGGCCCATCAACACATGCAGCGGTACGCCGTCCCTTGGCTGCAGGGAGTGCACCGTGAACATTAACACTTCACTTCCTCGCGGGAGGACACTGACTTAGGCTACTGTGTAGGTCGGTCGGAGAGGCCCATCAACACATGCAGCGGTACGCCGTCCCTTGGCTGCAGGGAGTGCACCGTGAACATTAACACTTCACTTCCTCGCGGAGGACACTGACTTAGGCTACTGTGTAGGTCGGTCGGAGAGGCCCATCAACACATGCAGCGGTACGCCGTCCCTTGGCTGCAGGGAGTGCACCGTGAACATTAACACTTCACTTCCTCGCGGGAGGACACTGACTTAGGCTACTGTGTAGGTCGGTCGGAGAGGCCCATCAACACATGCAGCGGTACGCCGTCCCTTGGCTGCAGGGAGTGCACCGTGAACATTAACACTTCACTTCCTTCCTCGCGGGAGGACACTGACTTAGGCTACTGTGTAGGTCGGTCGGAGAGGCCCATCAACACATGCAGCGGTACGCCGTCCCTTGGCTGCAGGGAGTGCACCGTGAACATTAACACTTCACTTCCTCGCGGGAGGACACTGACTTAGGCTACTGTGTAGGTCGGTCGGAGAGGCCCATCAACACATGCAGCGGTACGCCGTCCCTTGGCTGCAGGGAGTGCACCGTGAACATTAACACTTCACTTCCTCGCGGGAGGACACTGACTTAGGCTACTGTGTAGGTCGGTCGGAGAGGCCCATCAACACATGCAGCGGTACGCCGTCCCTTGGCTGCAGGGAGTGCACCGTGAACATTAACACTTCACTTCCTCGCGGGAGGACACTGACTTAGGCTACTGTGTAGGTCGGTCGGAGAGGCCCATCAACACATGCAGCGGTACGCCGTCCCTTGGCTGCAGGGAGTGCACCGTGAACATTAACACTTCACTTCCTCGCGGGAGGACACTGACTTAGGCTACTGTGTAGGTCGGTCGGAGAGGCCCATCAACACATGCAGCGGTACGCCGTCCCTTGGCTGCAGGGAGTGCACCGTGAACATTAACACTTCACTTCCTCGCGGGAGGACACTGACTTAGGCTACTGTGTAGGTCGGTCGGAGAGGCCCATCAACACATGCAGCACCGGCGGCACGCCGTCCCTTGGCTGCAGGGAGTGCACCGTGAACATTAACACTTCACTTCCTCGCGGGAGGACACTGACTTAGGCTACTGTGTAGGTCGGTCGGAGAGGCCCATCAACACATGCAGCGGTACGCCGTCCCTTGGCTGCAGGGAGTGCACCGTGAACATTAACACTTCACTTCCTCGCGGGAGGACACTGACTTAGGCTACTGTGTAGGTCGGTCGGAGAGGCCCATCAACACATGCAGCGGCGGCACGCCGTCCCTTGGCTGCAGGGAGTGCACCGTGAACATTAACACTTCACTTCCTCGCGGGAGGACACTGACTTAGGCTACTGTGTAGGTCGGTCGGAGAGGCCCATCAACACATGCAGCGGCGGCACGCCGTCCCTTGGCTGCAGGGAGTGCACCGTGAACATTAACACTTCACTTCCTCGCGGGAGGACACTGACTTAGGCTACTGTGTAGGTCGGTCGGAGAGGCCCATCAACACATGCAGCGGTACGCCGTCCCTTGGCTGCAGGGAGTGCACCGTGAACATTAACACTTCACTTCCTCGCGGGAGGACACTGACTTAGGCTACTGTGTAGGTCGGTCGGAGAGGCCCATCAACACATGCAGCGGTACGCCGTCCCTTGGCTGCAGGGAGTGCACCGTGAACATTAACACTTCACTTCCTCGCGGGAGGACACTGACTTAGGCTACTGTGTAGGTCGGTCGGAGAGGCCCATCAACACATGCAGCGGTACGCCGTCCCTTGGCTGCAGGGAGTGCACCGTGAACATTAACACTTCACTTCCTCCTCGCGGGAGGACACTGACTTAGGCTACTGTGTAGGTCGGTCGGAGAGGCCCATCAACACATGCAGCACCGGCGGCACGCCGTCCCTTGGCTGCAGGGAGTGCACCGTGAACATTAACACTTCACTTCCTCGCGGGAGGACACTGACTTAGGCTACTGTGTAGGTCGGTCGGAGAGGCCCATCAACACATGCAGCGGCGGCACGCCGTCCCTTGGCTGCAGGGAGTGCACCGTGAACATTAACACTTCACTTCCTCGCGGGAGGACACTGACTTAGGCTACTGTGTAGGTCGGTCGGAGAGGCCCATCAACACATGCAGCGGTACGCCGTCCCTTGGCTGCAGGGAGTGCACCGTGAACATTAACACTTCACTTCCTCGCGGGAGGACACTGACTTAGGCTACTGTGTAGGTCGGTCGGAGAGGCCCATCAACACATGCAGCGGCGGCACGCCGTCCCTTGGCTGCAGGGAGTGCACCGTGAACATTAACACTTCACTTCCTTCCTCGCGGGAGGACACTGACTTAGGCTACTGTGTAGGTCGGTCGGAGAGGCCCATCAACACATGCAGCGGTACGCCGTCCCTTGGCTGCAGGGAGTGCACCGTGAACATTAACACTTCACTTCCTCGCGGGAGGACACTGACTTAGGCTACTGTGTAGGTCGGTCGGAGAGGCCCATCAACACATGCAGCGGTACGCCGTCCCTTGGCTGCAGGGAGTGCACCGTGAACATTAACACTTCACTTCCTCGCGGGAGGACACTGACTTAGGCTACTGTGTAGGTCGGTCGGAGAGGCCCATCAACACATGCAGCGGCGGCACGCCGTCCCTTGGCTGCAGGGAGTGCACCGTGAACATTAACACTTCACTTCCTCGCGGGAGGACACTGACTTAGGCTACTGTGTAGGTCGGTCGGAGAGGCCCATCAACACATGCAGCGGTACGCCGTCCCTTGGCTGCAGGGAGTGCACCGTGAACATTAACACTTCACTTCCTCGCGGGAGGACACTGACTTAGGCTACTGTGTAGGTCGGTCGGAGAGGCCCATCAACACATGCAGCGGTACGCCGTCCCTTGGCTGCAGGGAGTGCACCGTGAACATTAACACTTCACTTCCTCGCGGGAGGACACTGACTTAGGCTACTGTGTAGGTCGGTCGGAGAGGCCCATCAACACATGCAGCGGTACGCCGTCCCTTGGCTGCAGGGAGTGCACCGTGAACATTAACACTTCACTTCCTCGCGGGAGGACACTGACTTAGGCTACTGTGTAGGTCGGTCGGAGAGGCCCATCAACACATGCAGCGGTACGCCGTCCCTTGGCTGCAGGGAGTGCACCGTGAACATTAACACTTCACTTCCTCGCGGGAGGACACTGACTTAGGCTACTGTGTAGGTCGGTCGGAGAGGCCCATCAACACATGCAGCGGTACGCCGTCCCTTGGCTGCAGGGAGTGCACCGTGAACATTAACACTTCACTTCCTCGCGGGAGGACACTGACTTAGGCTACTGTGTAGGTCGGTCGGAGAGGCCCATCAACACATGCAGCGGTACGCCGTCCCTTGGCTGCAGGGAGTGCACCGTGAACATTAACACTTCACTTCCTCGCGGGGAGGACACTGACTTAGGCTACTGTGTAGGTCGGTCGGAGAGGCCCATCAACACATGCAGCGGTACGCCGTCCCTTGGCTGCAGGGAGTGCACCGTGAACATTAACACTTCACTTCCTCGCGGGAGGACACTGACTTAGGCTACTGTGTAGGTCGGTCGGAGAGGCCCATCAACACATGCAGCGGTACGCCGTCCCTTGGCTGCAGGGAGTGCACCGTGAACATTAACACTTCACTTCCTCGCGGGAGGACACTGACTTAGGCTACTGTGTAGGTCGGTCGGAGAGGCCCATCAACACATGCAGCACCGGCGGCACGCCGTCCCTTGGCTGCAGGGAGTGCACCGTGAACATTAACACTTCACTTCCTCGCGGGAGGACACTGACTTAGGCTACTGTGTAGGTCGGTCGGAGAGGCCCATCAACACATGCAGCGGTACGCCGTCCCTTGGCTGCAGGGAGTGCACCGTGAACATTAACACTTCACTTCCTCGCGGGAGGACACTGACTTAGGCTACTGTGTAGGTCGGTCGGAGAGGCCCATCAACACATGCAGCGGTACGCCGTCCCTTGGCTGCAGGGAGTGCACCGTGAACATTAACACTTCACTTCCTCGCGGAGGACACTGACTTAGGCTACTGTGTAGGTCGGTCGGAGAGGCCCATCAACACATGCAGCGGTACGCCGTCCCTTGGCTGCAGGGAGTGCACCGTGAACATTAACACTTCACTTCCTCGCGGGAGGACACTGACTTAGGCTACTGTGTAGGTCGGTCGGAGAGGCCCATCAACACATGCAGCGGCGGCACGCCGTCCCTTGGCTGCAGGGAGTGCACCGTGAACATTAACACTTCACTTCCTCGCGGGAGGACACTGACTTAGGCTACTGTGTAGGTCGGTCGGAGAGGCCCATCAACACATGCAGCACCGGCGGCACGCCGTCCCTTGGCTGCAGGGAGTGCACCGTGAACATTAACACTTCACTTCCTCGCGGGAGGACACTGACTTAGGCTACTGTGTAGGTCGGTCGGAGAGGCCCATCAACACATGCAGCGGCGGCACGCCGTCCCTTGGCTGCAGGGAGTGCACCGTGAACATTAACACTTCACTTCCTCGCGGGAGGACACTGACTTAGGCTACTGTGTAGGTCGGTCGGAGAGGCCCATCAACACATGCAGCGGCGGCACGCCGTCCCTTGGCTGCAGGGAGTGCACCGTGAACATTAACACTTCACTTCCTCGCGGGAGGACACTGACTTAGGCTACTGTGTAGGTCGGTCGGAGAGGCCCATCAACACATGCAGCGGCGGCACGCCGTCCCTTGGCTGCAGGGAGTGCACCGTGAACATTAACACTTCACTTCCTCGCGGGAGGACACTGACTTAGGCTACTGTGTAGGTCGGTCGGAGAGGCCCATCAACACATGCAGCGGCGGCACGCCGTCCCTTGGCTGCAGGGAGTGCACCGTGAACATTAACACTTCACTTCCTCGCGGGAGGACACTGACTTAGGCTACTGTGTAGGTCGGTCGGAGAGGCCCATCAACACATGCAGCGGTACGCCGTCCCTTGGCTGCAGGGAGTGCACCGTGAACATTAACACTTCACTTCCTCGCGGGAGGACACTGACTTAGGCTACTGTGTAGGTCGGTCGGAGAGGCCCATCAACACATGCAGCACCGGCGGCACGCCGTCCCTTGGCTGCAGGGAGTGCACCGTGAACATTAACACTTCACTTCCTCGCGGGAGGACACTGACTTAGGCTACTGTGTAGGTCGGTCGGAGAGGCCCATCAACACATGCAGCGGTACGCCGTCCCTTGGCTGCAGGGAGTGCACCGTGAACATTAACACTTCACTTCCTCCTCGCGGGAGGACACTGACTTAGGCTACTGTGTAGGTCGGTCGGAGAGGCCCATCAACACATGCAGCGGTACGCCGTCCCTTGGCTGCAGGGAGTGCACCGTGAACATTAACACTTCACTTCCTCGCGGGAGGACACTGACTTAGGCTACTGTGTAGGTCGGTCGGAGAGGCCCATCAACACATGCAGCGGCGGCACGCCGTCCCTTGGCTGCAGGGAGTGCACCGTGAACATTAACACTTCACTTCCTCGCGGAGGACACTGACTTAGGCTACTGTGTAGGTCGGTCGGAGAGGCCCATCAACACATGCAGCGGTACGCCGTCCCTTGGCTGCAGGGAGTGCACCGTGAACATTAACACTTCACTTCCTCGCGGGAGGACACTGACTTAGGCTACTGTGTAGGTCGGTCGGAGAGGCCCATCAACACATGCAGCACCGGCGGCACGCCGTCCCTTGGCTGCAGGGAGTGCACCGTGAACATTAACACTTCACTTCCTCGCGGGAGGACACTGACTTAGGCTACTGTGTAGGTCGGTCGGAGAGGCCCATCAACACAGCAGGCGGCACGCCGTCCCTTGGCTGCAGGGAGTGCACCGTGAACATTAACACTTCACTTCCTCGCGGGAGGACACTGACTTAGGCTACTGTGTAGGTCGGTCGGAGAGGCCCATCAACACATGCAGCGGCGGCACGCCGTCCCTTGGCTGCAGGGAGTGCACCGTGAACATTAACACTTCACTTCCTCGCGGGAGGACACTGACTTAGGCTACTGTGTAGGTCGGTCGGAGAGGCCCATCAACACATGCAGCGGTACGCCGTCCCTTGGCTGCAGGGAGTGCACCGTGAACATTAACACTTCACTTCCTCGCGGGAGGACACTGACTTAGGCTACTGTGTAGGTCGGTCGGAGAGGCCCATCAACACATGCAGCGGTACGCCGTCCCTTGGCTGCAGGGAGTGCACCGTGAACATTAACACTTCACTTCCTCGCGGGAGGACACTGACTTAGGCTACTGTGTAGGTCGGTCGGAGAGGCCCATCAACACATGCAGCGGCGGCACGCCGTCCCTTGGCTGCAGGGAGTGCACCGTGAACATTAACACTTCACTTCCTCGCGGGAGGACACTGACTTAGGCTACTGTGTAGGTCGGTCGGAGAGGCCCATCAACACATGCAGCGGCGGCACGCCGTCCCTTGGCTGCAGGGAGTGCACCGTGAACATTAACACTTCACTTCCTCGCGGGAGGACACTGACTTAGGCTACTGTGTAGGTCGGTCGGAGAGGCCCATCAACACATGCAGGCGGCACGCCGTCCCTTGGCTGCAGGGAGTGCACCGTGAACATTAACACTTCACTTCCTCGCGGAGGACACTGACTTAGGCTACTGTGTAGGTCGGTCGGAGAGGCCCATCAACACATGCAGCGGCGGCACGCCGTCCCTTGGCTGCAGGGAGTGCACCGTGAACATTAACACTTCACTTCCTCGCGGGAGGACACTGACTTAGGCTACTGTGTAGGTCGGTCGGAGAGGCCCATCAACACATGCAGCGGTACGCCGTCCCTTGGCTGCAGGGAGTGCACCGTGAACATTAACACTTCACTTCCTCGCGGGAGGACACTGACTTAGGCTACTGTGTAGGTCGGTCGGAGAGGCCCATCAACACATGCAGCACGCCGTCCCTTGGCTGCAGGGAGTGCACCGTGAACATTAACACTTCACTTCCTCGCGGAGGACACTGACTTAGGCTACTGTGTAGGTCGGTCGGAGAGGCCCATCAACACATGCAGCGGTACGCCGTCCCTTGGCTGCAGGGAGTGCACCGTGAACATTAACACTTCACTTCCTCGCGGGAGGACACTGACTTAGGCTACTGTGTAGGTCGGTCGGAGAGGCCCATCAACACATGCAGCGGTACGCCGTCCCTTGGCTGCAGGGAGTGCACCGTGAACATTAACACTTCACTTCCTCGCGGGAGGACACTGACTTAGGCTACTGTGTAGGTCGGTCGGAGAGGCCCATCAACACATGCAGCACCGGCGGCACGCCGTCCCTTGGCTGCAGGGAGTGCACCGTGAACATTAACACTTCACTTCCTCGCGGGAGGACACTGACTTAGGCTACTGTGTAGGTCGGTCGGAGAGGCCCATCAACACATGCAGCGGTACGCCGTCCCTTGGCTGCAGGGAGTGCACCGTGAACATTAACACTTCACTTCCTCGCGGGAGGACACTGACTTAGGCTACTGTGTAGGTCGGTCGGAGAGGCCCATCAACACATGCAGCGGTACGCCGTCCCTTGGCTGCAGGGAGTGCACCGTGAACATTAACACTTCACTTCCTCGCGGGAGGACACTGACTTAGGCTACTGTGTAGGTCGGTCGGAGAGGCCCATCAACACATGCAGCGGTACGCCGTCCCTTGGCTGCAGGGAGTGCACCGTGAACATTAACACTTCACTTCCTCGCGGGAGGACACTGACTTAGGCTACTGTGTAGGTCGGTCGGAGAGGCCCATCAACACATGCAGCGGTACGCCGTCCCTTGGCTGCAGGGAGTGCACCGTGAACATTAACACTTCACTTCCTCGCGGGAGGACACTGACTTAGGCTACTGTGTAGGTCGGTCGGAGAGGCCCATCAACACATGCAGCGGTACGCCGTCCCTTGGCTGCAGGGAGTGCACCGTGAACATTAACACTTCACTTCCTCGCGGGAGGACACTGACTTAGGCTACTGTGTAGGTCGGTCGGAGAGGCCCATCAACACATGCAGCGGTACGCCGTCCCTTGGCTGCAGGGAGTGCACCGTGAACATTAACACTTCACTTCCTCGCGGGAGGACACTGACTTAGGCTACTGTGTAGGTCGGTCGGAGAGGCCCATCAACACATGCAGCGGTACGCCGTCCCTTGGCTGCAGGGAGTGCACCGTGAACATTAACACTTCACTTCCTCGCGGGAGGACACTGACTTAGGCTACTGTGTAGGTCGGTCGGAGAGGCCCATCAACACATGCAGCGGCGGCACGCCGTCCCTTGGCTGCAGGGAGTGCACCGTGAACATTAACACTTCACTTCCTCGCGGGAGGACACTGACTTAGGCTACTGTGTAGGTCGGTCGGAGAGGCCCATCAACACATGCAGCGGTACGCCGTCCCTTGGCTGCAGGGAGTGCACCGTGAACATTAACACTTCACTTCCTTCCTCGCGGGAGGACACTGACTTAGGCTACTGTGTAGGTCGGTCGGAGAGGCCCATCAACACATGCAGCGGTACGCCGTCCCTTGGCTGCAGGGAGTGCACCGTGAACATTAACACTTCACTTCCTCGCGGGAGGACACTGACTTAGGCTACTGTGTAGGTCGGTCGGAGAGGCCCATCAACACATGCAGCACCGGCGGCACGCCGTCCCTTGGCTGCAGGGAGTGCACCGTGAACATTAACACTTCACTTCCTCGCGGGAGGACACTGACTTAGGCTACTGTGTAGGTCGGTCGGAGAGGCCCATCAACACATGCAGCGGTACGCCGTCCCTTGGCTGCAGGGAGTGCACCGTGAACATTAACACTTCACTTCCTCCTCGGGGAGGACACTGACTTAGGCTACTGTGTAGGTCGGTCGGAGAGGCCCATCAACACATGCAGCGGTACGCCGTCCCTTGGCTGCAGGGAGTGCACCGTGAACATTAACACTTCACTTCCTTCCTCGCGGGAGGACACTGACTTAGGCTACTGTGTAGGTCGGTCGGAGAGGCCCATCAACACATGCAGCGGTACGCCGTCCCTTGGCTGCAGGGAGTGCACCGTGAACATTAACACTTCACTTCCTCGCGGAGGACACTGACTTAGGCTACTGTGTAGGTCGGTCGGAGAGGCCCATCAACACATGCAGCGGTACGCCGTCCCTTGGCTGCAGGGAGTGCACCGTGAACATTAACACTTCACTTCCTCGCGGAGGACACTGACTTAGGCTACTGTGTAGGTCGGTCGGAGAGGCCCATCAACACATGCAGCACCGGCGGCACGCCGTCCCTTGGCTGCAGGGAGTGCACCGTGAACATTAACACTTCACTTCCTCCTCGCGGGAGGACACTGACTTAGGCTACTGTGTAGGTCGGTCGGAGAGGCCCATCAACACATGCAGCGGTACGCCGTCCCTTGGCTGCAGGGAGTGCACCGTGAACATTAACACTTCACTTCCTCGCGGGAGGACACTGACTTAGGCTACTGTGTAGGTCGGTCGGAGAGGCCCATCAACACATGCAGCGGTACGCCGTCCCTTGGCTGCAGGGAGTGCACCGTGAACATTAACACTTCACTTCCTCGCGGGAGGACACTGACTTAGGCTACTGTGTAGGTCGGTCGGAGAGGCCCATCAACACATGCAGCGGTACGCCGTCCCTTGGCTGCAGGGAGTGCACCGTGAACATTAACACTTCACTTCCTCGCGGGAGGACACTGACTTAGGCTACTGTGTAGGTCGGTCGGAGAGGCCCATCAACACATGCAGCGGCGGCACGCCGTCCCTTGGCTGCAGGGAGTGCACCGTGAACATTAACACTTCACTTCCTCGCGGGAGGACACTGACTTAGGCTACTGTGTAGGTCGGTCGGAGAGGCCCATCAACACATGCAGCGGTACGCCGTCCCTTGGCTGCAGGGAGTGCACCGTGAACATTAACACTTCACTTCCTTCCTCGCGGAGGACACTGACTTAGGCTACTGTGTAGGTCGGTCGGAGAGGCCCATCAACACATGCAGCGGCGGCACGCCGTCCCTTGGCTGCAGGGAGTGCACCGTGAACATTAACACTTCACTTCCTCGCGGGAGGACACTGACTTAGGCTACTGTGTAGGTCGGTCGGAGAGGCCCATCAACACATGCAGCACCGGCGGCACGCCGTCCCTTGGCTGCAGGGAGTGCACCGTGAACATTAACACTTCACTTCCTCGCGGGAGGACACTGACTTAGGCTACTGTGTAGGTCGGTCGGAGAGGCCCATCAACACATGCAGCGGCGGCACGCCGTCCCTTGGCTGCAGGGAGTGCACCGTGAACATTAACACTTCACTTCCTCGCGGGAGGACACTGACTTAGGCTACTGTGTAGGTCGGTCGGAGAGGCCCATCAACACATGCAGCGGTACGCCGTCCCTTGGCTGCAGGGAGTGCACCGTGAACATTAACACTTCACTTCCTCGCGGGAGGACACTGACTTAGGCTACTGTGTAGGTCGGTCGGAGAGGCCCATCAACACATGCAGCGACGCCGTCCCTTGGCTGCAGGGAGTGCACCGTGAACATTAACACTTCACTTCCTCGCGGGAGGACACTGACTTAGGCTACTGTGTAGGTCGGTCGGAGAGGCCCATCAACACATGCAGCACCGGCGGCACGCCGTCCCTTGGCTGCAGGGAGTGCACCGTGAACATTAACACTTCACTTCCTCGCGGGAGGACACTGACTTAGGCTACTGTGTAGGTCGGTCGGAGAGGCCCATCAACACATGCAGCGGTACGCCGTCCCTTGGCTGCAGGGAGTGCACCGTGAACATTAACACTTCACTTCCTCGCGGGAGGACACTGACTTAGGCTACTGTGTAGGTCGGTCGGAGAGGCCCATCAACACATGCAGCGGCTGCAGGGAGTGCACCGTGAACATTAACACTTCACTTCCTCGCGGGAGGACACTGACTTAGGCTACTGTGTAGGTCGGTCGGAGAGGCCCATCAACACATGCAGCACCGGCGGCACGCCGTCCCTTGGCTGCAGGGAGTGCACCGTGAACATTAACACTTCACTTCCTCGCGGGAGGACACTGACTTAGGCTACTGTGTAGGTCGGTCGGAGAGGCCCATCAACACATGCAGCACCGGCGGCACGCCGTCCCTTGGCTGCAGGGAGTGCACCGTGAACATTAACACTTCACTTCCTCGCGGGAGGACACTGACTTAGGCTACTGTGTAGGTCGGTCGGAGAGGCCCATCAACACATGCAGCACCGGCGGCACGCCGTCCCTTGGCTGCAGGGAGTGCACCGTGAACATTAACACTTCACTTCCTCCTCGCGGAGGACACTGACTTAGGCTACTGTGTAGGTCGGTCGGAGAGGCCCATCAACACATGCAGCGGTACGCCGTCCCTTGGCTGCAGGGAGTGCACCGTGAACATTAACACTTCACTTCCTCGCGGGAGGACACTGACTTAGGCTACTGTGTAGGTCGGTCGGAGAGGCCCATCAACACATGCAGCGGTACGCCGTCCCTTGGCTGCAGGGAGTGCACCGTGAACATTAACACTTCACTTCCTCGCGGGAGGACACTGACTTAGGCTACTGTGTAGGTCGGTCGGAGAGGCCCATCAACACATGCAGCGGTACGCCGTCCCTTGGCTGCAGGGAGTGCACCGTGAACATTAACACTTCACTTCCTTCCTCGCGGAGGACACTGACTTAGGCTACTGTGTAGGTCGGTCGGAGAGGCCCATCAACACATGCAGCGGTACGCCGTCCCTTGGCTGCAGGGAGTGCACCGTGAACATTAACACTTCACTTCCTCCTCGCGGAGGACACTGACTTAGGCTACTGTGTAGGTCGGTCGGAGAGGCCCATCAACACATGCAGCGGCGGCACGCCGTCCCTTGGCTGCAGGGAGTGCACCGTGAACATTAACACTTCACTTCCTCGCGGGAGGACACTGACTTAGGCTACTGTGTAGGTCGGTCGGAGAGGCCCATCAACACATGCAGCGGCGGCACGCCGTCCCTTGGCTGCAGGGAGTGCACCGTGAACATTAACACTTCACTTCCTCGCGGGAGGACACTGACTTAGGCTACTGTGTAGGTCGGTCGGAGAGGCCCATCAACACATGCAGCGGTACGCCGTCCCTTGGCTGCAGGGAGTGCACCGTGAACATTAACACTTCACTTCCTCGCGGGAGGACACTGACTTAGGCTACTGTGTAGGTCGGTCGGAGAGGCCCATCAACACATGCAGCGGCGGCACGCCGTCCCTTGGCTGCAGGGAGTGCACCGTGAACATTAACACTTCACTTCCTCGCGGGAGGACACTGACTTAGGCTACTGTGTAGGTCGGTCGGAGAGGCCCATCAACACATGCAGCACCGGCGGCACGCCGTCCCTTGGCTGCAGGGAGTGCACCGTGAACATTAACACTTCACTTCCTCGCGGGAGGACACTGACTTAGGCTACTGTGTAGGTCGGTCGGAGAGGCCCATCAACACATGCAGCACCGGCGGCACGCCGTCCCTTGGCTGCAGGGAGTGCACCGTGAACATTAACACTTCACTTCCTCGCGGGAGGACACTGACTTAGGCTACTGTGTAGGTCGGTCGGAGAGGCCCATCAACACATGCAGCGGTACGCCGTCCCTTGGCTGCAGGGAGTGCACCGTGAACATTAACACTTCACTTCCTCGCGGAGGACACTGACTTAGGCTACTGTGTAGGTCGGTCGGAGAGGCCCATCAACACATGCAGCACCGGCGGCACGCCGTCCCTTGGCTGCAGGGAGTGCACCGTGAACATTAACACTTCACTTCCTTCCTCGCGGGAGGACACTGACTTAGGCTACTGTGTAGGTCGGTCGGAGAGGCCCATCAACACATGCAGCACCGGCGGCACGCCGTCCCTTGGCTGCAGGGAGTGCACCGTGAACATTAACACTTCACTTCCTCGCGGGAGGACACTGACTTAGGCTACTGTGTAGGTCGGTCGGAGAGGCCCATCAACACATGCAGCGGTACGCCGTCCCTTGGCTGCAGGGAGTGCACCGTGAACATTAACACTTCACTTCCTTCCTCGCGGAGGACACTGACTTAGGCTACTGTGTAGGTCGGTCGGAGAGGCCCATCAACACATGCAGCACCGGCGGCACGCCGTCCCTTGGCTGCAGGGAGTGCACCGTGAACATTAACACTTCACTTCCTCGCGGGGACACTGACTTAGGCTACTGTGTAGGTCGGTCGGAGAGGCCCATCAACACATGCAGCACCGGCGGCACGCCGTCCCTTGGCTGCAGGGAGTGCACCGTGAACATTAACACTTCACTTCCTCGCGGGAGGACACTGACTTAGGCTACTGTGTAGGTCGGTCGGAGAGGCCCATCAACACATGCAGCACCGGCGGCACGCCGTCCCTTGGCTGCAGGGAGTGCACCGTGAACATTAACACTTCACTTCCTCGCGGGAGGACACTGACTTAGGCTACTGTGTAGGTCGGTCGGAGAGGCCCATCAACACATGCAGCACCGGCGGCACGCCGTCCCTTGGCTGCAGGGAGTGCACCGTGAACATTAACACTTCACTTCCTCGCGGGAGGACACTGACTTAGGCTACTGGGTCGGTCGGTCGGTCGGTCGGTCGGTCGGAGAGCCCCATCAACACATGCAGCACTGGAGGAACGCCGTCCCTTGGTTGCAGGGAGGACAGGGGCTGGCGGAGAGCTCCGTCAACACCAACACTCCGCTCGGGACACTGACTTAGGCTTACGACACTCTGGTCAGTGGGTGTGTATAGCGGGCGCAAGTCAGTTTTTAGTTACAACACGCTTTGCTGCCTGTTAGGTGGCCAATGATGTAAAATGTAAAGAACGCAGTTTGGCACCGGGGAACGAAGACTGGCGACAGTAGATACGACTCGGCCGGACACACCCTGCCTCATAGTTGTTGAGCCGTGAACACTGAAGGAAACGAAAGCAGAGTTGATAATTTTAATTCGAGATATAACAGCATGCCGAATGTGACGAACGGAAGGGTTTGAGACGGAAGGAAGCGGACAGCTCGGCTGCAGGCTGTGTGTGACGGTAGCGTGCCACCGAATGTGAAGAACGGGGATTGGAGCCTTTGACTGCGGATACGGAAAGGCTCGACACAGAACGAAGTATACGGCTAGGCTGCAGGCTTGGTGTGCGACGGTAGCTTGCCTGCTGATAGTAGACGACCCAGCAAGTCTTTGAAGGCGAAAAAAAATCAATGTAATGGAAGATTTGCCAAACGCCAGGCACCGTGAATGGGATTGTTCGGCTTACTGCGCCGGCCTGTGCCCTCGTATTGGGGCAAGTCAGATTGGAGTCACAGCCAGCTTGCTGAATGTTAGGTCGCCAGCTGCGAACCCCGGCCCCCACCGGCGTGGTGGGAACCGGAGTTCGAAGACTGGCGGCAGCAGCAGATGCGTCTCGGCTGGACACACCCTGCAGTTGACGGCCTTGGCTGCAGGCATGTGTGACGACGACGACGACGACGACGACGAAAACCACCCAGCGAGACTGGAAACGAAATCGAATTTAAAGAATTTTATGCGGAACACAACAACGGCTTGCCAAAGGCCAGGGACGGGAAGCGTAGCCTGTGAATACAGACACCGCAGCTGCAGTTAAGCCGCCGGTAGTAGCCTGCTGCTGCTGCTGCTGCAGCCTGGAAGTGCACCCAGCAAACACTCAATCAAACGAACCCGAAATTTGATAAATTATATGCGGAATCGATGCGGAATCTAACAGCTTTGATGGCAGAGACGGAAGGGTTTCACACGAAAGGAAGCGGACGGCTGGACTGCAGCAGGCTCTGTGTTACGGTAGCCAGCCTGCAACAATTAGCTCTGAACGAAATTTGATAATTTTTATTCGGAATATCACAGCGGAACATAACAACGGCTTGCCAAAGGCCAGGGACGGGAAGCGTAGCATGTGAATACAGACACCGCAGCTGCAGTTAAGCCGCCGGTAGTAGCCTGCTGCTGCTGCTGAAGCAGCCTGGAAGTGCACCCAGCAAACACAATCAAACGAACCCGAAATTTGATAAATTATATGCGGAATCGATGCGGAATCTAACAGCTTTGATGGCAGAGACGGAAGGGTTTCACACGAGAGGAAGCGGACGGCTGGACTGCAGCAGGCTCCGTGTGACGGTAGCCAGCCTGCAACAGTTTGCTCTGAACGAAATTTGATAATTTTTATTCGGAATATCACAGCGTGCCGATTGTCCCGCACGGGGATCGGAGCCTTTGAACTGGGAAGACGGAAGCCATTGACAAGGAAGCAGATAGCTCGGCTGCAGACGTGATGCTGTGCGACGGTAGCCTGCACTGCAGCTCGTAACTCGGCTGCAGGCTCTGTTTGTTGCTAGCCAGTCTGCCTGCTGATAGTGTTCTTCGACCCAGCAACACTCTCGACCAAACGAAATTAAATTCGATAATTTTTATTCGGAATATCACAGCGTGCCGAACGTCCCGCACGGGGGATCGGAGCCTTTGACCGGGAAGACGGAAGCCATTGACGAGGAAGCAGATAGCTCGGCCGCAGACGTGCTGCTGCTGTGCAACGGTGGCCTGCACCTCGGCCCAGGCTCTGTTTGTTGCTAGCCAGTCTGCCTGCTGATAGTGTTAGTCGACCCAGCAACACTCACGACCAAAAGAAAGTAAATTTGATAATTTTTATTCGGAATATCACAGCGTGCCGATTGTCCCGCACGGGGATCGGAGCCTTTGAACTGGGAAGACGGAAGCCATTGACAAGGAAGCAGATAGCTCGGCTGCAGACGTGATGCTGTGCGACGGTAGCCTGCACTGCAGCTCGTAACTCGGCTGCAGGCTCTGTTTGTTGCTAGCCAGTCTGCCTGCTGATAGTGTTCTTCGACCCAGCAACACTCTCGACCAAACGAAATTAAATTCGATAATTTTTATTCGGAATATCACAGCGTGCCGAACGTCCCGCACGGGGGATCGGAGCCTTTGACCGGGAAGACGGAAGCCATTGACGAGGAAGCAGATAGCTCGGCCGCAGACGTGCTGCTGCTGTGCAACGGTGGCCTGCACCTCGGCCCAGGCTCTGTTTGTTGCTAGCCAGTCTGCCTGCTGATAGTGTTAGTCGACCCAGCAACACTCACGACCAAAAGAAAGTAAATTTGATAATTTTTATTCGGAATATCACAGCGTGCCGATTGTCCCGCACGGGGATCGGAGCCTTTGAACTGGGAAGACGGAAGCCATTGACAAGGAAGCAGATAGCTCGGCTGCAGACGTGATGCTGTGCGACGGTAGCCTGCACTGCAGCTCGTAACTCGGCTGCAGGCTCTGTTTGTTGCTAGCCAGTCTGCCTGCTGATAGTGTTCTTCGACCCAGCAACACTCTCGACCAAACGAAATTAAATTCGATAATTTTTATTCGGAATATCACAGCGTGCCGAACGTCCCGCACGGGGGATCGGAGCCTTTGACCGGGAAGACGGAAGCCATTGACGAGGAAGCAGATAGCTCGGCCGCAGACGTGCTGCTGCTGTGCAACGGTGGCCTGCACCTCGGCCCAGGCTCTGTTTGTTGCCAGCCAGTCTGCCTGCTGATAGTGTTAGTCGACCCAGCAACACTCACGACCAAAAGAAAGTAAATTTGATAATTTTTATTCGGAATATCACAGCGTGCCGAATGTCACGAACGGGTGATCGGAGCCTTTGACTGGATACACGGAAGGAAGCAGATAGCTCGGCTGCAGGCTCTGAGTGACGGTCGCAAGCCTGCCTGCTGATAGTCCTCGTCGTCGACCCAACAACACTCTCGATCAAACCGCTATACATGATCGCTCGAACGAGTCCGATCCAAGCACCGAATCGCGAGGGAAAGCGGTACGTTCGGTGCATGTGAGTGCTTCGCCGAGGAGAAACGAGTAACGGTAAGCGTTCGTCACACGTCTTTATCGGCACCCGTCGGTTTCGTCGGTTCGAGCGAGCCAGCGAGCAAACGAAGTAACGACGGTCGGGGAACCTGTAATAGGCGGCGTCGGGACCTGCGGACGGAAAGCGACGACAAGAGTTCAAAAACTACTGCGACCCGAACGGTGGTGTTGGCAACCCACTGTACGAATAGCGACGAGTTGGCGGACGGTTAGGGGCATCGCTGCAAGCAGAACGAGTGCGACCATCCAATGTTTTGCCATAAAGAGGAAATACCTATTAAGCTGTTGATTGTGTCAGCTGACAACGCTCGCAAGGGTAGGGCCGTCATACTGATCTCAGATCGAATAGCGGATCAGAAACGGCAGCTGTCTAAGCGAACCATCATTACGACTTCGCTCTCCCACTTATGTCTGAACCCCGATTTATTGCAACAAGTAACCAAGTAAGCCGACGAGTGTATCGGATTTCAACGGTCGCCAGGGGTAGGGCCTCGATACTGGTCTCGGTCCGAATAGCCTGCGAGGGCCAGGCGTCTACTCGAAGTGCGTTTCCCAACGGAATTCAACGGTCGCCAGGGGGTAGGGCCTCGATACGGGTCTCTGGTCGAATAGAGTGCGAGGACCGGGTGTCTACTCGAAGCGTGTTCCCCAACCAAATTCGACGGCCGCGAGGGATAGGGCCTCGATACGGGTCTCAGGGTGCCGGGGCCAGGTATCAACTCGAAGTCTGTTCCCCAACCGATTATGTCTGAACACCGAATTCCTGCAACAACTCCTGACTTTTTTTCAGATAGTGCCCGAGCGAGCCGGCCAGTGTGTCGGACTTGACCGGTCACCCGAGGGGAGTGCCTCGATGCTGGTCTCGTGTCCGATAGCGTGCGAGGGCCAAGTGGGTACACGATTTTCGTCTTCGACTACGGCGAGCTCGCATCGGGACCAAGTAAGACGTCGAGCGTGTAAGATTTCAACGGTCGCCACGGGGTAGGGCCTCGATACTGGTCTCGGTCCGAATAGCCTGCGAGGGCCAGGCGTCTACTCGAAGTGCGTTTCCCAACTGAATTCAACGGTCGCCAGGGGTAGGGCCTCGATACGGGTCTCTGGTCGAATAGAGTGCGAGGACCGGGTGTCTACTCTAAGCGTGTTCCCCAACCAAATTCGACGGCCGCGAGGGATAGGGCCTCGATACGGGTCTCAGCGTGCCGGGGGCCAGGTATCTACTCGAAGTCTGTTCCCCAACCGATTATGTCTGAACACCGAATTCCTGCAACAACTCCTGATCCGAGTCTAGACCCCCGTATCGAGGCCCTACCCCCTGGCGACCGTTGAATTCCGTTGGGAAACGCACTTCGAGTAGGCGCCTGGCCCTCGCAGGCTATTCGGACCGAGACCAGTATCGAGGCCCTACCCCTGGCGACCGTTGAAATCCGATACACTCGTCGGCTTACTTGGTTACTTGTTGCAATAAATCGGGGTTCAGACATAAGTGGGAGAGCGCAGTCGTAATGATGGTTCGCTTAGACAGCTGCTGTTTCTGATCCGCTATTCGATCTGAGATCAGTATGACGGCCCTACCCTTGCGAGCGTTGTCAGCTGACACAATCAACAGCTTAATAGGTATTTCCTCTTTATGGCAAAACATTGGATGGTCGCACTCGTTCTGCTTGCAGCGATGCCCCTAACCGTCCGCCAACTCGTCGCTATTCGTACAGTGGGTTGCCAACACCACCGTTCGGGTCGCAGTAGTTTTTGAACTCTTGTCGTCGCTTTCCGTCCGCAGGTCCCGACGCCGCCTATTACAGGTTCCCCGACCGTCGTTACTTCGTTTGCTCGCTGGCTCGCTCGAACCGACGAAACCGACGGGTGCCGATAAAGACGTGTGACGAACGCTTACCGTTACTCGTTTCTCCTCGGCGAAGCACTCACATGCACCGAACGTACCGCTTTCCCTCGCGATTCGGTGCTTGGATCGGACTCGTTCGAGCGATCATGTATAGCGGTTTGATCGAGAGTGTTGTTGGGTCGACGACGAGGACTATCAGCAGGCAGGCTTGCGACCGTCACTCAGAGCCTGCAGCCGAGCTATCTGCTTCCTTCCGTGTATCCAGTCAAAGGCTCCGATCACCCGTTCGTGACATTCGGCACGCTGTGATATTCCGAATAAAAATTATCAAATTTACTTTCTTTTGGTCGTGAGTGTTGCTGGGTCGACTAACACTATCAGCAGGCAGACTGGCTAGCAACAAACAGAGCCTGGGCCGAGGTGCAGGCCACCGTTGCACAGCAGCAGCACGTCTGCGGCCGAGCTATCTGCTTCCTCGTCAATGGCTTCCGTCTTCCCGGTCAAAGGCTCCGATCCCCGTGCGGGACGTTCGGCACGCTGTGATATTCCGAATAAAAATTATCGAATTTAATTTCGTTTGGTCGAGAGTGTTGCTGGGTCGAAGAACACTATCAGCAGGCAGACTGGCTAGCAACAAACAGAGCCTGCAGCCGAGTTACGAGCTGCAGTGCAGGCTACCGTCGCACAGCATCACGTCTGCAGCCGAGCTATCTGCTTCCTTGTCAATGGCTTCCGTCTTCCCAGTTCAAAGGCTCCGATCCCCGTGCGGGACAATCGGCACGCTGTGATATTCCGAATAAAAATTATCAAATTTACTTTCTTTTGGTCGTGAGTGTTGCTGGGTCGACTAACACTATCAGCAGGCAGACTGGCTAGCAACAAACAGAGCCTGGGCCGAGGTGCAGGCCACCGTTGCACAGCAGCAGCACGTCTGCGGCCGAGCTATCTGCTTCCTCGTCAATGGCTTCCGTCTTCCCGGTCAAAGGCTCCGATCCCCCGTGCGGGACGTTCGGCACGCTGTGATATTCCGAATAAAAATTATCGAATTTAATTTCGTTTGGTCGAGAGTGTTGCTGGGTCGAAGAACACTATCAGCAGGCAGACTGGCTAGCAACAAACAGAGCCTGCAGCCGAGTTACGAGCTGCAGTGCAGGCTACCGTCGCACAGCATCACGTCTGCAGCCGAGCTATCTGCTTCCTTGTCAATGGCTTCCGTCTTCCCAGTTCAAAGGCTCCGATCCCCGTGCGGGACAATCGGCACGCTGTGATATTCCGAATAAAAATTATCAAATTTACTTTCTTTGGTCGTGAGTGTTGCTGGGTCGACTAACACTATCAGCAGGCAGACTGGCTAGCAACAAACAGAGCCTGGGCCGAGGTGCAGGCCACCGTTGCACAGCAGCAGCACGTCTGCGGCCGAGCTATCTGCTTCCTCGTCAATGGCTTCCGTCTTCCCGGTCAAAGGCTCCGATCCCCCGTGCGGGACGTTCGGCACGCTGTGATATTCCGAATAAAAATTATCGAATTTAATTTCGTTTGGTCGAGAGTGTTGCTGGGTCGAAGAACACTATCAGCAGGCAGACTGGCTAGCAACAAACAGAGCCTGCAGCCGAGTTACGAGCTGCAGTGCAGGCTACCGTCGCACAGCATCACGTCTGCAGCCGAGCTATCTGCTTCCTTGTCAATGGCTTCCGTCTTCCCAGTTCAAAGGCTCCGATCCCCGTGCGGGACAATCGGCACGCTGTGATATTCCGAATAAAAATTATCAAATTTCGTTCAGAGCAAACTGTTGCAGGCTGGCTACCGTCACACGGAGCCTGCTGCAGTCCAGCCGTCCGCTTCCTCTCGTGTGAAACCCTTCCGTCTCTGCCATCAAAGCTGTTAGATTCCGCATCGATTCCGCATATAATTTATCAAATTTCGGGTTCGTTTGATTGTGTTTGCTGGGTGCACTTCCAGGCTGCTTCAGCAGCAGCAGCAGGCTACTACCGGCGGCTTAACTGCAGCTGCGGTGTCTGTATTCACATGCTACGCTTCCCGTCCCTGGCCTTTGGCAAGCCGTTGTTATGTTCCGCTGTGATATTCCGAATAAAAATTATCAAATTTCGTTCAGAGCTAATTGTTGCAGGCTGGCTACCGTAACACAGAGCCTGCTGCAGTCCAGCCGTCCGCTTCCTTTCGTGTGAAACCCTTCCGTCTCTGCCATCAAAGCTGTTAGATTCCGCATCGATTCCGCATATAATTTATCAAATTTCGGGTTCGTTTGATTGAGTGTTTGCTGGGTGCACTTCCAGGCTGCAGCAGCAGCAGCAGCAGGCTACTACCGGCGGCTTAACTGCAGCTGCGGTGTCTGTATTCACAGGCTACGCTTCCCGTCCCTGGCCTTTGGCAAGCCGTTGTTGTGTTCCGCATAAAATTCTTTAAATTCGATTTCGTTTCCAGTCTCGCTGGGTGGTTTTCGTCGTCGTCGTCGTCGTCGTCGTCACACATGCCTGCAGCCAAGGCCGTCAACTGCAGGGTGTGTCCAGCCGAGACGCATCTGCTGCTGCCGCCAGTCTTCGAACTCCGGTTCCCACCACGCCGGTGGGGGCCGGGGTTCGCAGCTGGCGACCTAACATTCAGCAAGCTGGCTGTGACTCCAATCTGACTTGCCCCAATACGAGGGCACAGGCCGGCGCAGTAAGCCGAACAATCCCATTCACGGTGCCTGGCGTTTGGCAAATCTTCCATTACATTGATTTTTTTTCGCCTTCAAAGACTTGCTGGGTCGTCTACTATCAGCAGGCAAGCTACCGTCGCACACCAAGCCTGCAGCCTAGCCGTATACTTCGTTCTGTGTCGAGCCTTTCCGTATCCGCAGTCAAAGGCTCCAATCCCCGTTCTTCACATTCGGTGGCACGCTACCGTCACACACAGCCTGCAGCCGAGCTGTCCGCTTCCTTCCGTCTCAAACCCTTCCGTTCGTCACATTCGGCATGCTGTTATATCTCGAATTAAAATTATCAACTCTGCTTTCGTTTCCTTCAGTGTTCACGGCTCAACAACTATGAGGCAGGGTGTGTCCGGCCGAGTCGTATCTACTGTCGCCAGTCTTCGTTCCCCGGTGCCAAACTGCGTTCTTTACATTTTACATCATTGGCCACCTAACAGGCAGCAAAGCGTGTTGTAACTAAAAACTGACTTGCGCCCGCTATACACACCCACTGACCAGAGTGTCGTAAGCCTAAGTCAGTGTCCCGAGCGGAGTGTTGGTGTTGACGGAGCTCTCCGCCAGCCCCTGTCCTCCCTGCAACCAAGGGACGGCGTTCCTCCAGTGCTGCATGTGTTGATGGGGCTCTCCGACCGACCGACCGACCGACCGACCGACCCAGTAGCCTAAGTCAGTGTCCTCCCGCGAGGAAGTGAAGTGTTAATGTTCACGGTGCACTCCCTGCAGCCAAGGGACGGCGTGCCGCCGGTGCTGCATGTGTTGATGGGCCTCTCCGACCGACCTACACAGTAGCCTAAGTCAGTGTCCTCCCGCGAGGAAGTGAAGTGTTAATGTTCACGGTGCACTCCCTGCAGCCAAGGGACGGCGTGCCGCCGGTGCTGCATGTGTTGATGGGCCTCTCCGACCGACCTACACAGTAGCCTAAGTCATTGTCCTCCCGCGAGGAAGTGAAGTGTTAATGTTCACGGTGCACTCCCTGCAGCCAAGGGACGGCGTGCCGCCGGTGCTGCATGTGTTGATGGGCCTCTCCGACCGACCTACACAGTAGCCTAAGTCAGTGTCCTCCCGCGAGGAAGTGAAGTGTTAATGTTCACGGTGCACTCCCTGCAGCCAAGGGACGGCGTGCCGCCGGTGCTGCATGTGTTGATGGGCCTCTCCGACCGACTACACAGTAGCCTACGTCAGTGTCCTCCGCGAGGAAGGAAGTGAAGTGTTAATGTTCACGGTGCACTCCCTGCAGCCAAGGGACGGCGTACCGCTGCATGTGTTGATGGGCCTCTCCGACCGACCTACACAGTAGCCTAAGTCAGTGTCCTCCCGCGAGGAAGTGAAGTGTTAATGTTCACGGTGCACTCCCTGCAGCCAAGGGACGGCGTGCCGCCGGTGCTGCATGTGTTGATGGGCCTCTCCGACCGACCTACACAGTAGCCTAAGTCAGTGTCTCCCGCGAGGAAGGAAGTGAAGTGTTAATGTTCACGGTGCACTCCCTGCAGCCAAGGGACGGCGTGCCGCCGGTGCTGCATGTGTTGATGGGCCTCTCCGACCGACCTACACAGTAGCCTAAGTCAGTGTCCTCCCGCGAGGAAGTGAAGTGTTAATGTTCACGGTGCACTCCTGCAGCCAAGGGACGGCGTACCGCTGCATGTGTTGATGGGCCTCTCCGACCGACCTACACAGTAGCCTAAGTCAGTGTCCTCCCGCGAGGAAGTGAAGTGTTAATGTTCACGGTGCACTCCCTGCAGCCAAGGGACGGCGTGCCGCCGGTGCTGCATGTGTTGATGGGCCTCTCCGACCGACCTACACAGTAGCCTAAGTCAGTGTCCTCCGCGAGGAAGTGAAGTGTTAATGTTCACGGTGCACTCCCTGCAGCCAAGGGACGGCGTGCCGCCGGTGCTGCATGTGTTGATGGGCCTCTCCGACCGACTACACAGTAGCCTAAGTCAGTGTCCTCCCGCGAGAAGGAAGTGAAGTGTTAATGTTCACGGTGCACTCCCTGCAGCCAAGGGACGGCGTGCCGCGGTGCTGCATGTGTTGATGGCCTCTCCGACCGACCTACACAGTAGCCTAAGTCAGTGTCCTCCCGCGAGGAAGTGAAGTGTTAATGTTCACGGTGCACTCCTGCAGCCAAGGGACGGCGTACCGCTGCATGTGTTGATGGGCCTCTCCGACCGACCTACACAGTAGCCTAAGTCAGTGTCCTCCCGCGAGAAGAGTGAAGTGTTAATGTTCACGTGCACTCCCTGATGCGTTGCTGCATGTGTGTGATTGGCCTCTCGAAGTAGCCTAAGCATTGTCCTCCGGCGAGGAAGTGAAGTGTTAATGTCACGGTGCACTCCTCTGCAGCCAAGGGGCGGCGTGCCGCCGGTGCTGCATGTTGTTGAATGGGCCTCTCGACCGACCTACACAGTAGCCTAAGTCAGGTCCTCCTCGTTGTCATGATGATAGTGAAGTAAATAGCAAGGTGAGAGGCCAAGCAGCCTACCGCTGTACTCCGACCGAGTAGGCTGATGTCGTGCCTCCGCGAGGAAGGAAGTGAAAGTGTTAAGTGAACGGTGCACTCCCTGCAGAAGGGGATACGGCGTACCTGCTGGCATGTGTTGGATGGGCCTCTCCGACCGACCTACACAGTAGCCTAAGTCAGTGTCCTCCCGCGAGGAAGGAAGTGAAGTGTTAAGGTTCACGGCTGACCCATGAGCTCCGTGCAGAAGCACACGCGCGCCCGACAGGAGTATATTATACTCGGGCTCTCCGACGTCACACACCGCTAGCTCACGTATGTCTCCCGCGACGGAAGCGCAAGCTCGCCGCTGTTAATGTTCACGGTGCACTCCTGCAGCCAGGCGACGCGTACCACTGCATGTTGGTTGGGCCTCTCCGACGACTACACAGTCGCCTAAGTCAGCTGTCTTCCGCCGCAGGAACGCGAACGCTGAGTCCGTTAATGTTTCCAGTGGCACCTCGCAGCAAGGGGACGGCCGTGCGGCCGCGGCCGTGCTGCGCGCCATGTGTCTGCTGGTTCGACGATACACGTAAGCTACGTATTCGGCTTGCGAGCACGCTCGCACGCTCTCGCTTAATCGCGTCTCACGGTGGCGCGCCACCCCTCCCTGGGCAGCCAGGGGACCCTTCGGGCGTCGCGGGGTCCTGCCACTGCTCTCTGCATGGCGGGCTCCCGCACGACTACCCGCTCAGCTCACACGGTCGCTCCGACCGCCAGCCACGCCTCCGACCACCTCGCTCCTCACCTGTTCCGCCTGCTCTGCGCAGACGGGACGCGGGTGCGCCGGTGCTGCCATGTGTTGATGCGGCTCTCCGACGAACCTACCCACCGTAGCCCTCAGTACGTGCGTCCTCGCGCCAGGAACCGTTCGCAAGTGTTATGTTCACGCGGGTGGCACTCCTCGAGCAAGGGACGGCGCGGTGCCGGGCGTGCTCGCATTGTCTGCATCGGCCTCCTCGACGCGACCTACACGCGCTCAGCACCCTCAGCTCCACCGCTGCTCTCCGCGGCGCACCGTCGGAACCGCTGCTCTAATGTTCAGGTGCACTCACGCCCACGGCGACGGCGAGTACGGCGGCTCGCATGTGTTGATGGGCCCCGCCCCCCCCCCCCCCCCCCCCCCCCCCCCCCGCACCCGCTCCTCCCCAGACCCTCGCCTGTCGCACCAGCCCCCCCCCCCCCCCACCCCCCCCTCCAGCCTCCCCCCCCCCCCCCCCCCCCCCCCACCCCCCCCCCCCCCCCCCCCCCCCCCCCCCCGCCCCCCCCCCCCCCCCCCCCCCCAGCCACCCTCACCCCCCCCGCCCCCCCGCCCCCCCCCCCCCCCCCCCCCCCCCCCTCCCCCCCCCCCCCCCCCCCCGCTCCCCCCGCCCCCCCCCCCCCCCACCCCCCCCCTCCCCCCCCCCCCCCGCCGCCCCCCAGCTAGCCGTCCTGGCTTCCGCGCGTCTTCCCGCCAACAGAGTCGGGGCCCCCCCCCCCCCCCCCCCCCCCCCCCCCCCCCCCCCCCCCCCCCCCCCCGCCCCCCCCCCCCCCCCCCCCCCCCACCCCCCCCCCCGCCCCCCCCCCCCCCCCCCCCCCCCCCCACCCCCCCCCCCCCCCCTCCCCCCCCCCCCCCCCCCCCCCCCCCCCCCCCCCCCCCCCCCCCCCCCCCCCTCCCCCCCCCCTCCCACCCCCTCCCCCCCCCCCCCCCCCCCCCCCCCCCCCCCCCCCCCCCCCCCCCCCCCCCCCCCCCCCCCCCCCCCCCCCCACCCCCCCCCCCCCCCCCCCGCCCCCCCCCCCCCCCGCCCCCCGCCCCCCCCCCCCCCCCTCCCCCTCCGACCGACCTACACAGTAGCCTAGTCAGTGTCCCTCCCGCGAGGAAGTGAAGTGTTAATGTTCACGGTGCACTCCTGCAAGCCAAGGGACGGCGTGCCGCCGGTGCTTGCATGTGTTGATGGGGCCTTCTCCGACCGACTACACGTAGCCTACAGTCAGTGTCCTCCGCGAGGAAGTGAAGTGTTAATGTTCACGGTTGCACTCCCTGCAGCCAAGGGAAGGCGTGCCGCCGGTGCTGCATGTGTTGATGCCTCTCCGAGCGACCTAACACAGTAGCCTAAGTCATTGTGCCTCCCGCGAGGAAGTGAAGTGTTATGTTCACGGTGCACCCCCTGCAGCCAAAGGACGCGTGCCGCCGGTTTGCTGCATGTGTTGTGGGCCTCTCCGCGGGCGGGGAGGGGGGGCTGGGGGGGGGGTGTGTGGTGGGGAGGGGGGGGTGAGGGGGCGGGCGGTGGGGCAGGGGAGGGGGGAGGGGACCTACAGCAGTAGCCTAAAAGTCAGTGTCCTCACCGCGAGAAGTGAAGTGTTAATCGCTTAGAACATGTGGGTGCACCGTCTGGCGTAAGCCAAGTTGGCTCACAGCGGGTGCGTGGCCTAAGGCAACGCTGTGTAAGGGTAATTGACCTACACAGTAGCGCTGTCAAGTGCCTCAACCGCGAGGAAGTGAAGTGTTATGTTCACGGTGCACTCCCTGCAGCCAAAGGGACGGCGTGCCGCCGTGCTGCATGTGTTTGATGGCCTCTCCGACGACCATACACAGTAGCCTAAGTCAAGTGTCCTCCGCGAGGAGTGAAGTGTTTTAAATGTTCACGTGCAACTCCGCTGCAGCCAAGGGACGGCGTGCCGCCTGGTGCTGCATTGTTGATGGGCCCTCTCCGACCGACTACACAGTAGCCTAAGTCAGTGTCCTACGCGAGAGAGAGAGAGAGATGATTCAATCGAGCGTGCCTGCAGAGAAGGACGCGCTGCGATGTGTTAGGATGGGCTGCGTCCAGACCGACCAGATGTATGTTGAATGCCAGTGGAGCAGAAGGGAAAAATGATTGTGAGCATGTATAGAACTGGTTGAGCGGGTGGTAATATCTAGTAGCTTGCTGGGTATACACAGTAGCGCTGAGTCGCAGGTGGTCCTCCGCGGAGGAAGTGAAGTGTTAAGTGTTCACATGGTGAGCTAACCCTCCGCCTGCAAGGCAAGGGACGGCGTACCGCTGCATGTGTTGATGGGCCTCTCCGAGACGGGAACCGTAGACAGGTATGTCCTAAGTGACGAGTGTTGTCCCCTGCGCCGGCGGAGGAAGGTGGGAAGTCGGTTAATGGTGTTATTGCCAGCGGTGACTCCCATGGCAGCGCAAGGGGCTGGGACGTGGGCGGCGTGCTGCATGTGTTGATGGGCTCTCCGACTAAAGTTAGTTCTCCTATCAGTCTAGGCTGGTCCTACTGTCTCGCGAGGCTAATATGTGTTATGAGATGTTGAGTCGCAACCATCTAGCGCGCGAGAGCCAGACGTGCCGCCGGTGCTCGGGGGCATGTGTTGATGGGCCTCCTCCGGACGCCTACACAGTAGCCTAAGTCAGTGTCCTCCGCGCGAGGAAAAGTGAAGTGTAATTTCACGGTGCACCCTGCAGTAGCCAGGGACGGGTGTGCCGCCGGTGCTGCATGTTGTTGATGGGCCTCTCCGACCGACCTACACAGTAGCCTAAAGTCAGTGTCCTCCCGCGAGGAAGTGAAGTGTTAATGTTCACGGTGCACTCCCTGCAGCCAAGGGACGGCGTGCCGCCGGTGCTGCAGTGTTTGTGGGGCCTCTCCGACCGACCACAGGCTCAAGTCGTCCTCCCGCGAGGAGTGAAGTGTTAATGTTCACGGTGCACTCCCTGCAGCCAAGGGAGGCGTACCGTGCTGCATGTGTTGATGGCCCTCTCCGACCGACCTACACAGTAGCCTAAGTCAGTGTCCTCCCGCGAGGAGGAAGTGAAGTGTTAATGTTTGTGCACTCCTGAGCCAAGGGACGGCGTACCGCTGCATGTGTTGATGGGCCTCTCCGACCGACCTACAGTAGCCTAAGTCAGTCCTCCCGCGAGGAAGTGAAGTGTTAATGTTCACGGTGCACTCCTGCAGCCAAGGGACGGCGTGCCGTGCATGTGTTGATGGCCTCTCCGACCGACCTACACAGTAGCCTAAGTCAGTGTCCTCCGCGAGGAAGTGAAGTGTTAATGTTCACGGTGCACTCCCTGCAGCCAAGGGACGGCGTACCGCTGCATGTGTTGATGGGCCTCTCGACCGACCTACACAGTAGCCTAAGTCAGTGTCCTCCCGCGAGGAAGTGAAGTGTTAATGTTCACGGTGCACTCCCTGCAGCCAAGGGACGGCGTACCGCTGCATGTGTTGATGGGCCTCTCCGACCGACCTACACAGTAGCCTAAGTCAGTGTCTCCCGCGAGGAAGTGAAGTGTTAATGTTCACGGTGCACTCCCTGCAGCCAAGGGACGGCGTACCGCTGCATGTGTTGATGGGCCTCTCCGACCGACCTACACAGTAGCCTAAGTCAGTGTCCTCCCGCGAGGAAGTGAAGTGTTAATGTTCACGGCACTCCCTGCAGCCAAGGGACGGCGTACCGCTGCATGTGTTGATGGGCTCTCCGACCGACCTACACAGTAGCCTAAGTCAGTGTCCTCCCGCGAGGAAGTGAAGTGTTAATGTTCACGGTGCACTCCCTGCAGCCAAGGGACGGCGTACCGCTGCATGTGTTGATGGGCCTCTCCGACCGACCTACACAGTAGCCTAAGTCAGTGTCCTCCCGCGAGGAAGTGAAGTGTTAATGTTCACGGTGCACTCCCTGCAGCCAAGGGACGGCGTGCCGCTGCTGCATGTGTTGATGGGCCTCTCCGACCGACCTACACAGTAGCCTAAGTCAGTGTCCTCCCGCGAGGAAGTGAAGTGTTAATGTTCACGGTGCACTCCCTGCAGCCAAGGGACGGCGTGCCGCTGCTGCATGTGTTGATGGGCCTCTCCGACCGACCTACACAGTAGCCTAAGTCAGTGTCCTCCGCGAGGAAGGAAGTGAAGTGTTAATGTTCACGGTGCACTCCCTGCAGCCAAGGGACGGCGTACCGCTGCATGTGTGTTGATGGGCCTCTCCGACCGACCTACACAGTAGCCTAAGTCAGTGTCCTCCCGCGAGGAAGGAAGTGAAGTGTTAATGTTCACGGTGCACTCCCTGCAGCCAAGGGACGGCGTACCGCTGCATGTGTTGATGGGCCTCTCCGACCGACCTACACAGTAGCCTAAGTCAGTGTCCTCCCGCGAGGAAGTGAAGTGTTAATGTTCACGGTGCACTCCCTGCAGCCAAGGGACGGCGTGCCGCTGCTGCATGTGTTGATGGGCCTCTCCGACCGACCTACACAGTAGCCTAAGTCAGTGTCCTCCCCGCGAGGAAGTGAAGTGTTAATGTTCACGGTGCACTCCCTGCAGCCAAGGGACGGCGTACCGCTGCATGTGTTGATGGGCCTCTCCGACCGACCTACACAGTAGCCTAAGTCAGTGTCCTCCGCGAGGAAGGAAGTGAAGTGTTAATGTTCACGGTGCACTCCCTGCAGCCAAGGGACGGCGTACCGCTGCATGTGTTGATGGGCCTCTCCGACCGACCTACACAGTAGCCTAAGTCAGTGTCCTCCCGCGAGGAAGTGAAGTGTTAATGTTCACGGTGCACTCCCTGCAGCCAAGGGACGGCGTGCCGCCGGTGCTGCATGTGTTGATGGGCCTCTCCGACCGACCTACACAGTAGCCTAAGTCAGTGTCCTCCCGCGAGGAAGTGAAGTGTTAATGTTCACGGTGCACTCCCTGCAGCCAAGGGACGGCGTACCGCTGCATGTGTTGATGGGCCTCTCCGACCGACCTACACAGTAGCCTAAGTCAGTGTCCTCCCGCGAGGAAGTGAAGTGTTAATGTTCACGGTGCACTCCTGCAGCCAAGGGACGGCGTACCGCTGCATGTGTTGATGGGCCTCTCCGACCGACCTACACAGTAGCCTAAGTCAGTGTCCTCCGCGAGGAAGTGAAGTGTTAATGTTCACGGTGCACTCCCTGCAGCCAAGGGACGGCGTACCGCTGCATGTGTTGATGGGCCTCTCCGACCGACCTACACAGTAGCCTAAGTCAGTGTCCTCCCGCGAGGAAGTGAAGTGTTAATGTTCACGGTGCACTCCCTGCAGCCAAGGGACGGCGTACCGCTGCATGTGTTGATGGGCCTCTCCGACCGACCTACACAGTAGCCTAAGTCAGTGTCCTCCCGCGAGGAAGTGAAGTGTTAATGTTCACGGTGCACTCCCTGCAGCCAAGGGACGGCGTGCCGCCGGTGCTGCATGTGTTGATGGGCCTCTCCGACCGACCTACACAGTAGCCTAAGTCAGTGTCCTCCCGCGAGGAAGTGAAGTGTTAATGTTCACGGTGCACTCCCTGCAGCCAAGGGACGGCGTGCCGCCGGTGCTGCATGTGTTGATGGGCCTCTCCGACCGACCTACACAGTAGCCTAAGTCAGTGTCCTCCGCGAGGAAGGAAGTGAAGTGTTAATGTTCACGGTGCACTCCCTGCAGCCAAGGGACGGCGTGCCGCTGCATGTGTTGATGGGCCTCTCCGACCGACCTACACAGTAGCCTAAGTCAGTGTCCTCCCGCGAGGAAGGAAGTGAAGTGTTAATGTTCACGGTGCACTCCCTGCAGCCAAGGGACGGCGTGCCGCCGGTGCTGCATGTGTTGATGGGCCTCTCCGACCGACCTACACAGTAGCCTAAGTCAGTGTCCTCCCGCGAGGAAGTGAAGTGTTAATGTTCACGGTGCACTCCCTGCAGCCAAGGGACGGCGTACCGCTGCATGTGTTGATGGGCCTCTCCGACCGACCTACACAGTAGCCTAAGTCAGTGTCCTCCCGCGAGGAAGTGAAGTGTTAATGTTCACGGTGCACTCCCTGCAGCCAAGGGACGGCGTGCCGCTGCATGTGTGGCGACTAGCCTAAAGTGTCTCTGAAGTGTTAATTCTGCACTCCCTGCCAAGTGCATGTGTTGATGGGCCTCTCCGACCGACCTACACAGTAGCCTAAGTCAGTGTCCTCCCGCGAGGAAGTGAAGTGTTAATGTTCACGGTGCACTCCCTGCAGCCAAGGGACGGCGTACCGCTGCATGTGTTGATGGGCCTCTCCGACCGACCTACACAGTAGCCTAAGTCAGTGTCCTCCGCGAGGAAGTGAAGTGTTAATGTTCACGGTGCACTCCCTGCAGCCAAGGACGGCGTACGCTGTGTGATGGGCCTCTCCGACCGACCTACACAGTAGCCTAAGTCAGTGTCCTCCCGCGAGGGAAGTGAAGTGTTAATGTTCACGGTGCACTCCCTGCAGCCAAGGGACGGCGTACCGCTGCATGTGTTGATGGGCCTCTCCGACCGACCTACACAGTAGCCTAAGTCAGTGTCCTCCGCGAGGAAGTGAAGTGTTAATGTTCACGGTGCACTCCCTGCAGCCAAGGGACGGCGTACCGCTGCATGTGTTGATGGGCCTCTCCGACCGACCTACACAGTAGCCTAAGTCAGTGTCCTCCCGCGAGGAAGTGAAGTGTTAATGTTCACGGTGCACTCCCTGCAGCCAAGGGACGGCGTGCCGCTGCTGCATGTGTTGATGGGCCTCTCCGACCGACCTACACAGTAGCCTAAGTCAGTGTCCTCCCGCGAGGAAGTGAAGTGTTAATGTTCACGGTGCACTCCCTGCAGCCAAGGGACGGCGTGCCGCGGTGCTGCATGTGTTGATGGGCCTCTCCGACCGACCTACACAGTAGCCTAAGTCAGTGTCCTCCGCGAGGAAGTGAAGTGTTAATGTTCACGGTGCACTCCCTGCAGCCAAGGGACGGCGTGCCGCCGGTGCTGTGTGTTGATGGGCCTCTCCGACCGACCTACACAGTAGCCTAAGTCAGTGTCCTCCGCGAGGAAGTGAAGTGTTAATGTTCACGGTGCACTCCCTGCAGCCAAGGGACGGCGTGCCGCCTGCTGCATGTGTTGATGGGCCTCTCCGACCGACCTACACAGTAGCCTAAGTCAGTGTCCTCCCGCGAGGAAGTGAAGTTTAATGTTCACGGTGCACTCCCTGCAGCCAAGGACGGCGTACCGCGCTGCATGTGTTGATGGGCCTCTCCGACCGACCTACACAGTAGCCTAAGTCAGTGTCCTCCGCGAGGAAGTGAAGTGTTAATGTTCACGGTGCACTCCCTGCAGCCAAGGGACGGCGTACCGCTGCATGTGTTGATGGGCCTCTCCGACCGACCTACACAGTAGCCTAAGTCAGTGTCCTCCCGCGAGGAAGTGAAGTGTTAATGTTCACGGTGCACTCCCTGCAGCCAAGGGACGGCGTACCGCTGCATGTGTTGATGGGCCTCTCCGACCGACCTACACAGTAGCCTAAGTCAGTGTCCTCCGCGAGGAGGAAGTGAAGTGTTAAGTTCACGGTGCACTCCCTGCAGCCAAGGGACGGCGTACCGCTGCATGTGTTGATGGGCCTCTCCGACCGACCTACACAGTAGCCTAAGTCAGTGTCCTCCCGCGGGAAGGAAGTGAAGTGTAATGTTCACGGTGCACTCCCTGCAGCCAAGGGACGGCGTACCGCTGCATGTGTTGATGGGCCTCTCCGACCGACCTACACAGTAGCCTAAGTCAGTGTCCTCACCGCGAGGAAGTGAAGTGTTAATGTTCACGGTGCACTCCCTGCAGCCAAGGGACGGCGTACCGGTGCTGCATGTGTTGATGGGCCTCTCCGACCGACCTACACAGTAGCCTAAGTCAGTGTCCTCCCGCGAGGAAGTGAAGTGTTAATGTTCACGGTGCACTCCCTGCAGCCAAGGGACGGCGTACCGCTGCATGTGTTGATGGGCCTCTCCGACCGACCTACACAGTAGCCTAAGTCAGTGTCCTCCCGCGGAGGAAGTGAAGTGTTAATGTTCACGGTGCACTCCCTGCAGCCAAGGGACGGCGTGCCGCCGTGCTGCATGTGTTGATGGGCCTCTCCGACCGACCTACACAGTAGCCTAAGTCAGTGTCCTCCCGCGAAGGAAGTGAGTGTTAATGTTCACGTGCACTCCCTGCAAGCCAAGGGACGGCGTGCCGCCGGTGCTGCATGTGTTGATGGGCCTCTCGACCGACCTACCAGTAGCCTAATCATTGTCCTCGCCGCG
>JALAJA010000812.1:5000-41363 GCA_023376005.1 Doryteuthis pealeii
TTCTCATCGCAAGGATTTACCAACACGCTTGGTAATATTATATATATATATATATATATATATATATATATATATATATGCATGTATGTGAGTAAACATAATTGCATGTGTAAAGCACAAAACATACTTAAGATATAAAAAATGTCACATGAATTATATATATATATCTTTATATACATATACATATATATATTTTTATATACATGTATATATTTTTATATACATGTATATATCTTTATATACATGTATATATTTTTATATACATATATATATCTTTATATACATATACATATACATATCTTTATATACATATACATATACATATATTTTTATATACATATACATATCTTTATATACATATACATATTTTTATATACATATACATATTTTTATATACATATACATATATATATATATATTAGTTATTTACTAAGCTTAACTTATATGTGGCACAGGGCCAAATGAGAATACAACTCACTAACAATGGTCTGCGAGTCTAGCTTGCTAACCATTACGCCATGTGAGGTGTGTGTGTGTATATATATATATATATATATATATATATATATATATATATATATACATACATATGTATATATATACATACATATGTATATATATATATATATATATGTATATATATATCATGTGCATATCATAAACATATAAACTTAGAACTACATTACTATGTGAGTATTTTAATCTATCATTCGACAAATCTTTGAGGAGATCTTAGAGAGAGAGGTATGCAAAAGGTTTCAAATGTTTATGAACACACATACACACTGGTTCGATATTTGAATACACACCCACTTAAAAGGAAAGCATTAGATAAAGCAGCTAATAACACAGCATTAATAACTACACTCGAGTATTTACACAGGAAATAACACAAAAAAAACAACAAAAAACAATACACAACACGCACACGTGTAAAATGAAAAATTCTATTTATATAAAACAGAAGAAATCCAAATTCAAAAGCACATATTATATATATATTTATATGTATGTATAAATATATATGTATGTATATATATGTATGTATACATATATATATGTGTGTATATATATATGTATGTATTTATATATGTATATGTATATATATTAAAGAATCTATAAAACAATATTAGAATTTATGTAAATAGGTATGTTTAAACTCTTGATAGATAATAGTGATTTTTCAATATTCATAATAAAGAGAGAAGCAATATTTGTCTAAGCTAACCTTCTCTAAAAAGGAAAAAAAAATTATTTCTTTCATTCATTCACTAAGATATATTCTTTTCTCTTTCTTTCTCTTTCATTCTTTAATCCTACTTAGTAAGATAATCACAATTTCTTTTCTTCTTTTTTTTTTTAAAGAAAGAGAAAGAAAAAAAAACGGACCTTTTTTTTTAAATTTATTTTTCAATATAGGTATCTTTGGCTAGATTATCATGCACAATATACAATACAGGTTTTATGTAGAAGAATGTATGTTTGTTATTTATAAGGAACACTTACCTTACACCTGTCAACGTGTGCTGTGGTTGTTATGTGGTTCTGAAAAGCCAGTAATGTGGTGTTGGGTGCCTCGGCTGTAAAGTCAGCCAGTCCTCTCTCAGCCTCTGTGAGTGCTGTGTATAAGAAGGTGTCAGTACCTACCCCTACAACTCTTTACGAGAGAGAAAGAGAAAGAGAGAGAGAGAGAGAGGCGGAAAGAGAGAGAGAGAGAATGAATGAACGAGACACAGAGAGAGAGAGAGTGTGTGAGAGAGAGACAGAGAGTGAGAGAGAGAGAGGAGACGAGTACAAGATAAAGACAGCTCAGGAATAGGAAATCTCCAAGCCTGGTGGTAGCAGGCAACCAGCAACGAACGATGCCAAGCTAAAGACTAAAGATAAAGAAGGGGGAGAAGGAGGAGGAGGACGAGGGAAGAGGAGGAGGAGATGAGGCAAGAGAAGGAGTAGGAGGAGGAGCTGAGGCAAGAGGAACAGTGGGAGGAGGAGGAGGAGAGATGGGGGTAATACACGATGAGGAATAAAGAGACGGTCAGGTCTATGATTCTAAACAAACGTTATAGAGTCACACAACACACACATACACGCACACACATACACACAGAGGCACACACACACACACACACACTTTACTACCAGATCATACCTGTCTTTTATACCACATCAACCAACCCCCCCCCTTTAAAAAATTTTTAAAAAAATCAACAAACCAACCTGCCCCACCCCCTCTTTTTTTTTTTTCTATTTCGTTCTTATCTGTTTTTTTCTGCTGGATTTTTAAATTCGTTCCCCACTTACAGTCACTACAACATGGTTTTTGGTTTTGGCTGGAGAAAAAAGAAAAAAGAAATTTCGGGGGTGCCAAAATCAATTCTCTTGTTCTCTACTCATGTGAGGAGGGGGGGGGGCGTTAGGGCTGAAAAAAAGATATATCTTTTTTTTCGTTTGTTTTTTATTATGATAGCAAGACAAGAAAACATCTTATTTTTTTTTTATTTATCTTATTTATTTATTTATTTGTTTTTTTGGGGTTTTTTTTTTACAATTAGGGTATCATAGAAGTTACCAGTAAACAAACATAATTAATTAATATTATTATTATTATTAATATTACTAAGTTTTTAGTGTATTTAAGCATATATTGTTGAAAACAGTCTAGCTGTCCATTACACAAGCAGAAACATAGCTGTATGAAAGCAATTTAGCAGCAAGACACGAAAACATCTTATTTATTTATTTATTTGTGTTTTTTGGGAGTTTTTTTACAATTAGGGTATCATAGAAGTTACCAGTAAACAAACATAATTAATCAATATTATTATTATTAATATTACTAAGTTTTTAGTGTATTTAAGCATATATTGTTGAAAAGGGTCTAGCTGTGCATATCACAAGCAGAAACATAGCTGTATAAAAGCAATTTGACAGCAAGACATGAAAACATCTTATTTTTTTTATTTATCTTATTTATTTATTTATTTGTTTTTTGGGGTTTTTTTTTTTTACAATTAGGGTATCATAGAAGTTACCAGTAAACAAACATAATTAATCAATATTATTATTATTAATATTACTAAGTTTTTAGTGTATTTAAGCATATATTGTTGAAAACAGTCTAGCTGTGCATTACACAAGCAGAAACATAGCTGTATGAAAGCAATTTGACAGCAAGACACAAAAACATCTTATTTTTTTTATTTATCTTATTTATTTATTTATTTGTTTTTTTGGGGGGGGGTTTTACAATTAGGGTATCATAGAAGTTACCAGTAAACAAACATAATTAATCAATATTATTATTATTAATATTACTAAGTTTTTACTGTATTTAAGCATATATTGTTGAAAACAGTCTAGCTGTGCATTACACAAGCAGAAACATAGCTGTATGAAAGCAATTTGACAGCAAGAAACAAAAACATCTCATTTTTTTTTTATTTATCTTATTTATTTATTTATTTGTTTTTTGTTTTGTTTTTTTTTTACAATTAGGGTATCATAGAAGTTACCAGTAAACAAACATAATTAATTAATATTATTATTATTATTAATATTACTAAGTTTTTAGTGTATTTAAGCATATATTGTTGAAAACAGTCTAGCTGTGCATTACACAAGCAGAAACATAGCTGTATGAAAGCAATTTAGCAGCAAGACACGAAAACATCTTATTTATTTATTTATTTGTGTTTTTTGGGAGTTTTTTTACAATTAGGGTATCATAGAAGTTACCAGTAAACAAACATAATTAATCAATATTATTATTATTAATATTACTAAGTTTTTAGTGTATTTAAGCATATATTGTTGAAAAGGGTCTAGCTGTGCATATCACAAGCAGAAACATAGCTGTATAAAAGCAATTTGACAGCAAGACATGAAAACATCTTATTTTTTTTATTTATCTTATTTATTTATTTGTTTTTTGGTTTGTTTTTTTTTAAAATTAGGGTATCATAGAAGTTACCAGTAAACAAACATAATTAATCAATATTATTATTATTAATATTACTAAGTTTTTAGTGTATTTAAGCATATATTGTTGAAAACAGTCTAGCTGTGCATTACACAAGCAGAAACATAGCTGTATGAAAGCAATTTGGCAGCAAGACACGAAAACATCTTATTTTTTTTATTTATCTTATTTATTTATTTATTTGTTTTTGGGGTTTTTTTTTTTTAAATTAGGGTATCATAGAAGTTACCAGTAAACAAACATAATTAATCAATATTATTATTATTAATATTACTAAGTTTTTAGTGTATTTAAGCATATATTGTTGAAAACAGTCTAGCTGTGCATTACACAAGCAGAAACATAGCTGTATGAAAGCAATTTAGCAGCAAGACACGAAAACATCTTATTTATTTATTTATTTGTGTTTTTTGGGAGTTTTTTTACAATTAGGGTATCATAGAAGTTACCAGTAAACAAACATTATTAATTAATATTATTATTGATATTACTAAGTTTTTAGTGTATTTAAGCATATATTGTTGAAAACAGTCTAGCTGTGCATTACACAAGCAGAAACATAGCTGCATGAAAGCAATTTGGCAGCAAGACACGAAAACATCTTATTTTTTTATTTATCTTATTTATTTATTTATTTGTTGTTTTTTTTTTACAATTAGGGTATCATAGAAGTTACCAGTAAACAAACATAATTAATTAATATTATTATTAATATTACTAAGTTTTTAGTGTATTTAAGCATATATTGTTGAAAACAGTCTAGCTGTTCATTACACAAGCAGAAACATAGCTGTATAAAAGCAATTTGACAGCAAGACACGAAAACATCTTATTTTTTTTATTTATCTTATTTATTTATTTATTCGTTTTTTGGGTTTTTTTTTTTTAAATTAGGGTATCATAGAAGTTACCAGTAAACAAACATAATTAATCAATATCATTATTATTAATATTACTAAGTTTTTAGTGTATTTAAGCATATATTGTTGAAAGCAGTCTAGCTGTGCATATCACAAGCAGAAACATAGCTGTATAAAAGCAATTTGGCAGTACAGGGTAAGTAAAAGTACTGAGCGGACTCTGGGTTAGTGAGCATCATAGAGAATATTAGCCTAGGCCTACGGGAGGTCTCAATCTTCACCTACGATGTATAAGACGCAGGGCAATTTTTTTAGCCAAAATTTTGGAAAAAAAGTGCGTCCTATATGCCGTCAAATACGGTAGGTACAGAACCACTATCTGTAATTTTGGTAATGCTAGTCAACCCACACTAGTGTGTCCATCTGTGTGCATCCACAGAAGAATGTCACTAATGAGTGTCATCCTTGTTTTTCTTATAGTGTCCAGAATGTCTAACTCGTCTTACTCGGGTGATTTGTGTGATAGGAGACAGGTGGCCATACACTTGTGAGAGTTTTAAAGGTAATTTATGAGGAAGTGCGTCCCGGTCTCCTGCATCAGAAATTGCTACCCGGTGACTATTAAAATAACGACCCCAGCTACGGTGTTACTTGAAAGAAAACAACCAACTTGGGGCGTTAAATGTATTTTAGGGGGGGGTTCTTTTTTGTCATAATTCTTATTTATTTATCATAATTTGTCGTAATTCTTATTTATTTATCATAATTTGTTGTAATTCTTATTTATTTATCGAAATTTGTCGTAATTCTTGTTTATTTATCGTAATTTGTCGTAATTCTTGTTTATTTATCGTAATTTGTCGTAATTCTTGCTTAGATATGAAAATGGATATCTATCTATCTACCTCAATTTGTTTATTTTTTACTATTTATCTATCCTCCCATCTATCTATCTATCTGTCTAGTCATCTTCATATCTATCTATCTAGTCATCTTCCTATCTATCTATCTCCATTTGTTCATATCTATCTATATCATTTTGTTTGTTTATCTATCTATCCATCGTCATATCTATCTATCTATCTATCTATCTATCTGTTGTGAGGTTTTAAGGGGTCAAATAAGAACAAAACAACGAGTAACAAATGTAGAAAAATGTATTAACAGAAAGTAGACAAATACAATTGAGAGATATGGAAATTACGTCCGACGAACAGAGTTATTGGCACACTCGCATTGGCTTACTGCTAAGCCACAATTATCCCTGTTACTTATAGTAACCTGTCGGCGCATTCCATTAGTCTTATAGGGTGTATCACCTATAATACTATCTAAGTTGGTTGTTTTCTTTCAAGTAACACCATAGCTGGGTTCGTTATTTTAATAGTCACCAGGTAGCAATTTATGAGACAGGAGACTGGGCCGCACTTCCTCATAAATTACCGTTTTAAATCCATCACTATTAGCATTTCAAATCGTGTAAAGATGTAACGATGCAGGCATTTGTGAGTTTGAAAAGAATTCAGTAATTTTTTTTAAATTTTCACCGGGACAATTGAACATATTTTTTGCAACCATGTTTTGTCGGTTTCATTCAACGTCCTTCTTACAGCATATGGAACAGAACCACCTGCCGTAGTTTTGAAAAAAAGAAAGATATACAAGAATTTCTAAGATTCAAATATCAAAATATCAAAACCCGAAAATTACCAATTACCTCACGTACCTGTAAAGTATTTGATCAAATTTCTTCTGAAGAGAATAGTTAAAAATGACACTTTTTAATATCCTAACTTATCGTGGGTGATTTTATAAACCACTAACTTTGGAAGATCCAGTTTCACAGCAATATCATCACAATCAAACTTGCTATTCAGTAATAATTGATCTGCGAGTCTGATAATAATAATCCGGGATTTTGAGATATAAACAGATCACTTAATCCTAACCAGAAGACCAGACTTAGTATTAATTAAAATGAAAAAAAGAACTTGTCCTCTAGTGGATTTTACCATTCTGGCATACCACAGAGTAAAAATGAAAGAAAACAAAAAGATTGACAAATACTTGGACCTTGCTAGAGAACTGAAAAAAATATGGAATATGAGGGTGAAGGTGGTACCAATTATAGTTGGTGCCCTTGAAATGGTCCATAAGGGTTTGGAAAAAAGACTGGAGGAATTAAAAATCAGAGGAAAAATTGAAACTAACCAGACTAGAGCATTGTTAAGTGGCTGGAGTACTCAGAAGAGTCTTGGAGACCCAGGGAGACTTGCTGTCACTCAGATTGCAGTGAGAGACTACCAGCTAATGGTGGTGTGAAAAACTCATAAAGAGTGATATAAAAATAATACTCTGAATTCAAACTGGACATATTCTGCTTAAAAGTAGAGCTCATGTCTCATCCTGCATGGTGTGGACTGGATAAGTAAAAAAAGGTTTCAGGACAACCCTTGTAGAAAAAATCAGATCATTTTAATATATATTTGACAGCAGGTAAATTCTAGCAGGGTTACAAATGCAAAATCCAATAATTTACCAATACTGTAAAGCTACTAAAGTGACAAAAAGATAGAAAGAGAAAAAGAGTGGCAGTTAATTGGCTGCTATATTCATTATCAGTGTTCCTTTCTTTTCCAGTTTAGGAAGTGTCCAGATTATCTTACAAGGAGATTACCCAGGCATGTATAGTATTTACCGCGTACCCCACTTGTACGGGTCAGGCACAAAGTCCCTATTAACGTGGGACCACCCACAAGCCGAGGCTCATGGAGTGGCAGGTGAAAAATTGCGTTGATCCCGTCGGCATTCCCCCTCAATGGGGGCGCCTCAGGCACTGGGCAATAAACCCAGCCCTGCCCCTTTAAATCAAGGGGGCAGGTGTTGCCTGGGGGGATGGCCCCCTGGGATCGACGCTATTATTATAACATCACCGGTCCAGCGGCCGAAGCTCGCCGGACCCCCAGTCGAAACCGGGTGGCTATGCCAGGTAAGTATTCCTTTAATTAGAATGATGCTACGGAGTTTGGTTTTTCGAGAAGTTTTCTTTTTACTTTTCATTTCATTTTCTTTTGATTTATGGTGTCCGCTTCTAACATTCCCAGGTAGTTTTCTTTTTCTGCAAGATGCTCTCTTCATTGGGCAATTCTATTTCTTCTGCGGTTTCTCTTTTCATTACAGATATTATTTAAAGGATCTCAAATTTCTGTGTTTGATGTTCAAATTAGTCTACTGTGTGAACAGTGCTGAAGGCCGTGTCTAAGCAAAGATGGTCTGATGAGTCACCAAGCTGTGCTTTAGCGAAATGGACCAATGACTATTATTATTACTAGCAAATATATGCACCCTCCGGGTGCAAGTATTTAAATTTTAATATAATAAAATATCATATTAAATTAGAAAGGCTAATGAAACTGAATAAGAATTCAGATAAAAATATTTGGAACAGAGGGGGTATGATTGAAAAATAGAACAGCTTTGAAACTAACTCTTCCATCATTTTCCCTTACTCCCGTCTTTCATTGGTAAATTTTCCTAATTTAACTATTTAGTTAAAATAGGTAGTAAAGAATAAAATTACAGTTATTTCTTTTTGTTAATTGGTTTCTTTTAAGATTTATCTCCGAGATTTTTGCTCATATTCATTAAGATAAAATCAAACAATTAGAAATCAACAATACCAAGCACATATTTATCAAAATCAAATTTTAAATATCAATATGCAAATTAGCCTTCCCGTTCACACAGTAAACCACTTTTTGTTGTACATATAAATACAATTGTATGTTATTAGTATGTAGATATGGCCGGCAGTATTAATAATGAAAAACATTTTATTAATAATTGAGGCTTAAATAAAAATGATTCATGGAGAATGTGATGTATAATAACTAATGGATATCTTCTTCCATCAAACTATAAGGAGCTAACTGTATCCATTTATATCCTCTTTCTTATATTTAGAATCAACAGAGTCTTATAATTCAAAAAATCTAAGCTACACTACATAACAAATTCAAGGCTACCTTGATATTATTAACCAATATACAGGGAAAGGAACTATTGGATCAATCGAATATAATGTTTTTGTTTGTTACCTCTGTATCAATACCATTTTCTTAACCTAAATGATTGAAGAATCAATCATATCACTACATCATCTTCCAACAGGAAGTCTCTAACCAGGTACAAAAATAAAGGGTGGCTGTAACCAATACAAAGGAGCACGTAGCAGGTATTAACTTACAGAACCGACAGGTCATGAAAGGCTGGGTGATATATAATAATGTAGATCAAAGTGGAGGGAATTGAGGAGGAGACTGCGGAGATGATACATCTGAGGGTTTTAAGTCGTAGGAAATTGGACTCGTCGACCAGAGTATGGTACCAGGTTCAACTCCTGGGACAGAAGCATACAGTTCACATAGCGCTAATACTACCCTTGGAGAATAAGACAAGGTATTTTATGTAATAAAACTGTTAAATAATTTTTAACTAATGAGGTTCTAAGGGTAAACGGAGTTTGGGGTTGAAGGTTGTTAAAATCGAGTAAAATGAATGAAGATACATTGGGTTCTGTTTTTTCTGGGTATATATACGAGCCCTGTATAGAAACAATAAAATAAAGATAACTATTAGGTTCTCTTTTTCTGGGCTCACCTCAAAATTTTGACACACATTTGCGGTGGCGAAGTTCAGCTTCATAATTGTTTAGAATGTTGGAGCACTTGTCATCCTTACATCCGTTCTTTACAATAGTAAAGTCAAAATGGAATCGAAAAATTAAAAAAGGAATAAATGGTTCAATTGTGAATTTGGAGAGCCAAGATTAACATTAGCACTATACCGTCGCAGCACGACGCCCAACAACACCGGCCCCCCTTCTCTCCCCGTCCTCTCCCTCATAATCCCCTCACCTCTCTCAATCGTACATCTCCGTCTCTGCATGACGAATTTACCTCTCTCTGGGCTAACATTGATATCTTATTATAACGTAGTTGTTATTTCTAGGTGTAATGTAGCAGGTGGCCGACTACTATTTCTTTAAGTGTGAACCCCGTTAAATTGCCTCCTAGAATTAGGAAATGAGTGTTAGAATTTGGGCCGGACCCTTGGGTAAGGTCTTAAAGACGCATATCTATATTATATTATGAGTTGTGGGAAATTATTACATTTATCCTGGCACCTTCATTATTAATACTATATCTATCTATATATATATATAAGGACAGGAGGTTTGGGTATGATACCAAGTGTAGGATAGATAGATAGAAACATGCCGAAAGGAGGACATCATAGCAGCACTCTTCGAGAGAAAAAAACTAATATTGAATGATGGCATACACCGACATCAATATTAATACAATATCGTATATTTGATTAGCTAACTTACTAAACTTCAAAGCAACATTAGCCCACAAAAATTAAAATATCTAAAAAAACAAAAATAATAATGGGACCAAATTTTTGGTTTTTTTTCACATATTGATTTTTACTCGATTATAGCGGATAATATATTAAATTAATTTAAACCTAACCAAAATCAACCCCTAAATTTCATTCAACTGATTTTTATGAAATTTTATAACTTTGTGTTCATACTCCACGTCATTGGGGACCGCCCGGATATGTACTCATTTTGGGTCTCATAGTAAATAAATATTGACATATGGCGGCTATAAACACATGTTATTTTTTGATTTTTTTCATGAGCCTATGTGCTAATTTTCCCGAGCACATAAATCATTTCAGGAGTACAGCTATAAATTTAAATTATCGGGATTTTTAAATTTTGTCATATTTTGAGGTTTTCTAGCCTGTTTTTTATTTTTTTAAGGGTTTTTTATTTTTTATATATTTTTTTGGTGTTTTTATCTTTTTGAGGTTTTTATTTTAGTTTTGGGATAATTTTTAATTTCTGTTTCTATTTACCTTTGGTTTTTTAATTCCTAATGTTCGATTATGGGCAAAAGATTTTGTATTTAGATTTTTGGTTTTTTATTTTTTATTTTTCTTCATTGCGATGTTTGTCTTCATAAATTTATATTTTTTTGATAGGTATTTTTATTTAATTTCGTTAGGAAATCTTTTTATTTTTATTTTTGGTTTGTTATCTTTATTTACTATTCTGTTATTATTTTTTGTATATTTCTTAATTAATTTCTTATTTTTATTATATTTTGATTTGGTCTTCTTTCTATTGATATTTTGTCTTTTATTTTTTTGTTTTTTTATTTTTTGTTTTTTTTATTTTTTTGGTTTTTTATTGTTTTATTTTTTTGGTCTTTTTTATTTTAGCTTATTTTTTGAGTTTTTATTTTCTTATTTTTTAGGATTTTTTATTTTCTTTTATTTTTATTTATTATGTTTGGGTTTCTTTTAATCTTTTGTATTAGTGTTCTAGTTTTTACTTTTTTAATGCATATGGCTTCAAGGATCTGCAGGCGTTTTCTGTATTACTATTTAGTAATATTAGTATTTTCGTTTTAAGATGTTCTTAAGATCTGCCCGGGGGGATGGTAGATTTCTTGTTGTTTCTTTTATAAGTTAAGTGTTTTGTGTTTGACTATCGCGCGAACTTAGTAATGTCGAAGAGGATGGTATGCGTGAGGCGGCGAGCGGCGGGTAAACAGTGTTATGTCGTAGTCAATTGTACTGGCCAAGTGTAGATATTAAATGTATGGTTTTATTTTCTGTCATAATGCATATGTATGTTTAAGAAACCTAAATTACACAAGTAAAGTATAATGAGGTATATGAAGGCATCGAGACAGGGTACCGGTCATGGCTAATTCAGTATCAAGCCACAGTGAGAGAGTCTAGTCAACCTTGTTTTCACTTTAAATAGAAACAAACAAAGACAGTCATGGGCAACGGAGACGTGTTTCGGGGTGGTAATTAATATAGGGTTTTCTGGACCTGTGGAGAACACTCATACTTTATTTTTATATCCTACCAAATGTTTCACTAATGTGCCCATCTCCAACCGTTCGGCTCTTGTTCAGGTTTTTCTTGTGCGAAAACTCAAAGAACAATCTGATACCTATGAGATTAAATAAAGAGGGTTCAATTTGAAGTTTCGATGAAGAGACTGCTCCCGCAGTTACGAAGGCCCTACGTGTTTGACGAGAAGGTTTCGCAAGTTTCGAGACGCCCAAAGGAGAAAAGCCAAGAAGAGAAATCCATATCGTTAAAGCTGTGGGGGCACACTGGAACCAGAAACGTTGTGTATATTCAATAATATTTGAAATAGACAAGAGTCCTATAACTCCAGATGCTAAATAATAAAAAAATTCACACATCATCCTCATAAAAAAAACACAAGGAAGAAATAGTGTGGTTGTCGGAAATTGGAAATTTTATCCTCTCAACCTCCTAAGATACAGATTACAATAAGTTTATGGACTTGAACTCTCATAAGACATCTTGTGAAATTAGAGGGTTCTCCGAAGTGGGAATAATTATACTGAATTAATTTCAGCTGATTCCCGTGTCACAGTCTAGGAGTGACTGGTTCTTTATTCCGTGCAGTGTTCACCTTTTATCTGGCTTCTTTTCCATTCTCTGTGCTCATACAGAGTGTATTGTTTGTGATTTTGTTGTTGTGGTGTTTGGCGATTAGTTATGGCATGTGCAAAGGCCCTTTTGGGGTTATTTACCTGCCACCCCGAAGCAATATTTTGTTTGTTCTCTACCTTTGTATAACACTTTCATTAATCTTTTTCGAGCAATGTCTTTAACATTATTTTTCCCCAATATTCACTCGCTAATCTAATTTATCTTTTAAATCTTCTGTGAAAAGTCCTTTGGGATATTGATTTCAATTTTTAGCTTTTCTTTCATTATTTCCCTCAATTTGATACATCAAGGTATCTTTTCTACGCATGATTGTTGTAGGTTACTGGCAATGCTTTTTTAACTTTCTTACTCTACTTCCTGCTAGAGATCGTCTCGTTCTGTAGTGTCAGGGATCTTTGTCTTGGGGACTTCGACTTGTCCGGTTCTTTCCAGTTCGCGAGGGAGATTTCTGGCTCTTAATCAGAAAAGGCGCTGTGTACATGTGGATTAGTTTATATTTAGATTAATAATACACAAGATCTGTCGCATCTGTAACTGTACGATCCAATTTTTATAAGTATCGATAATCCCCTCACTATCCAGAACTACAACTGAGACATAATTGGAGCGACGTAATCGGGGACTGCTGCACACTGGTTACGCTGAATTAACGACAGACCTTCAGGCCAACCATCAATAATGTTTTATGGCCGATCTAAATCAAATAACTCTTTCTAATCTAAACCGGAAAGTAGGGTCTTCTCGAGCAACCGCCGGCCGAATATCTCATGGAAATGAACATACGACAAATAAGATAAGGAGGATCAAGGTACTAAGAAGGTCAAGTGCCACGGATTGTCATTCAATTATGGTTCCTTATACGAAAGAAGGCGTACCCGAGGTCTCGGAACTATAAGAGAAGAAGACCTTATTTAATTGGGTCTGTGCATACCACTACTTTGTAAGCAATAAGTATTAGCGAATGAGCCTAATTAATATTGTATAAACTAAGGTGTGTTATCTTGTATGAAAATTATTGTAGAATATGTTTTATCATTTTTAGCTTCTATGATAGTTATATCTCATCAAGATTGTCCAAAGTTTTAATGTCACGCGGAGCCGTTAGCGTCTATGATTTCTTTAGCTGTTATCTTTTAATACTTAAAGCGATGTTGTGAGCAACACAGTATAGAACTATAAGGCCCGAGAGAAATGTTAAGAAATAAAAAGGAAAGATGGTCCATTAAGCTACCTCTCGTTGGGATAGTGATGTTATGTGATCGAGTTAAAAGATTTTATATAATAAAAATTTGGCATTAACACAATGGTTTCTCTTACAGCAAGATGCCAGGTTGTTTAGAAAATGATGAAATCAATCATGAATTGCAGCGAGAAATTTTGCTCAAATATATGAAATATTTACTATTCACACAACATCTATCATGCGTTTGACCAAATAGAACAAAAAAAACAGAAAAGAAAAAATATAGTATTACTCAAAGAAACAATAAAAAAATTTGATTAATGTTTTTTCTAATACAATCCTACAAGCTAAACCAGAATTCGAACATAGAACGCTAATAATACTAATACTTAGGATAAAGAGTGAGTATAATCTTACAACTTAGACTTCTAGTTACTCCAAAGCTATGGATAAAATTAGTAGGGGAGACTGGGCTCTTTAACCGTGGTTAGGCAACTAGTCTAGGAGAAGGAAAACTCTGAATTCAAACCTGTTAAACTCCACTTCGGGTGGTCACTACTAGAGTAGGCTCAGTCCTAATTAATGATCTATTTCATTATCCCCAACCTTAACCCTAAACCCCCATAGTTAAAATTAAGTTTTATTACAAAATTTGTGGGTTCTGTTTTTCTGGGTCACCGGTATACAGGGTGACCCCAGAAGGAACAGATGACCCAAATTATTTATTTCATTTTCCCATTAAACTAACCCTAAACCCCAACCTAAAGCCCCATAGTTAAAATTAACAATTTTATTACAAAATTTGTGGGTTCTGTTTTTTTCTGGTCACCGTATACACAGGGTGACCCAAGAAAAAACAGAACCCAAATTGTTTATTCATTTTCCCATTAAACTAACCCTAAACTCCCATAGTTAAAATTAACAGTTTTATTACAAAATTTGTGGGTTCTGTTTTTTCTGGGTCACCGGTATACAGGGGTGACCCAGAAAAAACAGAACCAAATTATTTATTCATTTTACCATTAAACTAATCCTAAACTCAAACCTAACCCTAAACCCCATAGTTAAATTAAGTTTTATTACAAAATTTGTGGGTTCTGTTTTTTCTGGGTCACCGGTATACAGGTGACCCAGAAAGAACAGAAGCCAAATTATTTATTCATTTTACCATTAAACTAACCCTAAACTCAAACCCTAACCCTAACCCCTAACCCTAGACCCCCATAGTTAAAATTAACAGTTTTATTTTACGAGTTAAATTTACGAGTTCTGTTTTTTCTGGGTCACCCTAATTTTGACACCTTTGTGCAAGTTCAGCCAATTATGAAATATGAAAGAAGGTAAAAATGAAAAGCTACGAATGCAAATGATTTTCACAGAAATTGTAAAGATGAATTAATTAGCGTTGAATATTGGAAAATTGTGAAAAGGTCAATTAAAGATATTGAAATTGAAAAAAAAAGAAATGAAGTCTGGAAAGTTCAGAGATGAAAGTTAGAGTAAGAGACAAGGAAATCAGTCTATTGTTTAGTAATGCACAATAAGCAAAGGTTTTCTGTGCACACATACATTGCATATATATATATACTATATATATTATATATATATATATATATATATATATAATATATATAGAATGAATAAATATAAATATAAGATAAGAATATATATATATTATTATATATATATATATATATTATAGATATATATATATATATATATATTATATATATAGTAGTTATATGTAGTAATATTTTAGAAACAAAAAACACAGGTTTAAATGGGTTAAGTGGTGAGTTTATTGGCCGAACGCTGCAGTGTGTTCGATCTATTATTAAATCATCTTCAGGGCATTTGTTGGTATATGGAAGGTGATAAGAAATTTTTATCACAGAAATAACGAGAAAAGCGAGTGGTAGTCCTTGTTATTCAGTCTGTTTAAAAAATATTGAGGTTTGAAAAAAGACGGTTTGAAAGATGACGTCAAATATTCTTTTTTTTTTTTCAAACCTCAAAAATTTTTTTAAAACAGACTGAATAACAAGGACTACACCTCGCTTTTCTCGTTATTCTGTGATAAAAAATTTCTTATTACCTTCCATATACCAACAAATGCCTGAAAGATGATTAATCGAAACCACGCAGTGTCGGCCATAGACTCACCACTAACCCATTTAAACCTGTTTTTTTCATGTTTCTTAAATATCCTACATACCATCGGAATTCACTATCCTTCAAAAACACACACACACATAGTAATAAAAATATATAATATATATATATATATATATTATATATATATATATAAATATAGGAGTGGATAGTCACTGTACAAGTTTTTACTGGAACGGTGTGCCAAACGCAGTAATTAAATGTGAGAGTGCTCATATAAAATTATATAAATATATTATTTATTTTATTTTATCAATAACAGATATAATAAAATAAATATTAAAGGTTTTACATATCTATTTATATGTGAAAAGGAACATTCACAACCATAATTTGGTTTCATGCGTCAACAATCATCAGGTGAGAACACATCATACAGTATGTTATTACTGGTTCATGTGTGGGATTTCAGTTCTTTCAACATAATAACCCCTTTGCCAGTTAGACCCCACTAGGAATGATCAACCTCCCCCACAATGTTTTATTGTCAGTTTAATTGTTGCTTGATATCCAACAGGGCATCTCCGATCAATCGTCCGGCCACATCAAGCCCTAGCACCTATATGTTCATCCCAGCTATAGGTAAATAGCAGGGCAGACTGGGCTCTTTAACCATGGCTAGGTAACTAGTCTAGGAGAAGGAAAACTCTGAATTCAAACCTGTTAAACTCCGCTTTAAACTGTTAAACTGGCTGAGGGTCTTCACGTCCTAGGTATGACGTTAAACTCTATCTGATGGTGAGGTTCCAGTTCTGGAGGTCTGGGGAATGTGGAGCACCCCTTGATCACCATTGCTCCCAGGTCCACTCTGACCCGGAGTGGTAGTTACCTGTTAGGGTACCATCTATGGGTTAAAATAGAATAGAAAGAAATGTGTTTGAAAAAAATTGAGTACCCATCAAGAATGAATGAAACAAATACATCTTCGGCATAAAATGACCCAATGTGTTGACGTGCCGTAAAAACCCAACCAACAGACAGACCACACAATCTCCATTATAATAAGATGTGATTTTCTATGATGATAACCGTTAAGCACCATGAGTGCCTCCACAAAGCAGGCAATATTGAATGACCATTAACTCTCTTAACAATGTCTTTATTCAAAGATCAATGAATCTAAAGGAAATCTTCGTTTTAGATTTTCTCTGGAAAAAAAGAAAAATCAAATTATTGATTTTGAACAAGTATTTCACGCTCGCTCCCCTCCCCCTTTCTTTCTTTTCTCCTCCTCCCCATTCCTCTCCTATCCCCATATTCCTGCCTATCCATATTTTATCCTCTTTTTCCTCTCCCATACTTAGCCCCTTACTCCCTTTTTTCCCTTCTCCCCTCTCTTTCATTTTTTTTCCTCTCACCTTCATTCTTTCATTTTTCCTTTTTTCTTATTTCTTTCCCTTTCTTCCCTGTCCACATTCCTCAAATCAATTCTTCCTCCTGACCTTTCTCTCCTTCTTTTCCACACTCCTCGTCATCCCATCCTTCCTCCTTTACCTTCTTTTCTCCTCCTCCTTCTTTACTTCCCTCCTTCTCACCTATCCCATTATCCTTCTCCTCCATTCCCTCCTCTTTGTCCACACACTTTCATCACCCCTCCTCCTCCCCTTTACCCTTCTCACCTCTCTCCTCTCCCCTTCCCTTCTCACCCCTTCATCCCTCTCCTTCCCCTCTCCATCTCCCCCTTACCTCCCTCTTCCACCCACTCCTACCTTCCCTCCTCTCCTCCTCCTCCCTTTGTCTCCCCCCCCTCATGCTTCTCCTCCCATTCCACCCCCCTTCTCCACCCGCTCCCCCTCCCTGCCCTCCCCCTAATGAGACCACCAACTGAGACCATCAATTAGAGCAAAACATCTGGAATTATCTAATAGACCCTAATGTTCATCAAAATAATTCCAGACTGCACATCTTTTTTTTGGGGGGGGGGGAAGAGAGTGTGTGACCAGTCAAAAAATTATTTCGGGCTTGATTGTAAGAATTCTAAATATCGTCCAATCAGTATTCAGCTATGTTGCAAGATTCAAATCTGAATTGACCATCAGAGTGTAATGTAGTGGCGGCGTCACGGTACCAAATAGATATATTATGTTATATACTTCTCTTCTGGCCGGATCTGGTATATCTTCTAATGGTCTGGTATATCTTCTACAGGTCTGGTCTTTCTTATCTGGGTTCCGTGTCTGGTTCTGCTGGGGGACCATTTCTTATAAGAAGCCTTGTGTCATTGTTAGCTTTTAGTAATAACAACAAGACTTCGATTTACTTTTGATGTTACTTTATTCCGGATCCCCAGACCAGACAACTGCGCGTGGAGAGTCACATCTTGCTAGCTTAGCTTCTAACTTCTAACTCTCCACTGTCACTGCAACTAACTCAGTTGCTTACTCCTTAAACCGGAAGGGCTTCTATTGACTTCCGTTCTCACGTTCCATCCCCAGAAAGCAAGGTCAGGGTGAGGTCAAGCATTGTCACTCACTCTCAAGGCCATCAGCTGTACTGATCGCCATAAGGATTTCTATACTACCTTAAAAAGTAATAGGGATCCAATTAATATGTAACAAGAGTATTGGTAGGTGGTTTATATCTTCTATCTTGGTCTGGTCTTTCTTATCTGGGTTCCGTGTCTGGTTCTGCTGCGGACCATTTCTTATCAGAAGCCTTGTGTCATTGTTAGCTTTTAGTAATAACAACAAGACTTCGATTTACTTTTGATGTTACTTTATTCCGGATCCCCAGACCAGACAACTGCGCACAGAGAGTCACATCTTGCTAGCTTCTAACTCTGCAACTGACTAACTGTAACTGTCACTGCAACTAACTGAGTTGCTTACACCTTAAACCGGAAGGGGGCTTTCTATGGGGTTTCCGTTCTCACGATTCTATCCCCAGAACACAAGGTGAGAGTGAGGTCAAGCATTGTCACTCACTCTCAAGGCCATCAGCTGTACTGATCGCCATAAGGATTTCTATACTACCTTAAAAAGTAATAGGGATCCAATTAATATGTAACAAGAGTATGCGGGGACTGTAAACTATGTACTAAGCGAATATAGCAAACTAGCATAACGGGAATACAAAACAAGGCACAACTGGGTTGGGAAGGTGATCCACCGGGAATTTTGAAAAAAATTAAATTTTGACCATTCAACAAAATGGTATATGCATAAACCAGAATCTATCCTTGAAAATCTGGGACTTTGAGTTAAAAACGGATCACCTTAACCCAGCAAGGAGACCAGACCTAGTGTTGATTAATAAAAAGGAAAGAAGTTGTCAACTGGTGGATTTTGCAGTTCTAGCAGATCACAGAGTGAAGATGAAGGAAAACGAAAAGATGGACAAATACCTGGACCTTGTTAGAGAACTGAAAAGGCTATGGAATATGAGAGTAGTTGGTACACTTGGAACGGTCCTAATAAACTTGGAAAAAAGACTGGAGGATCTGGAAATCAGAGGAAGAATTGAGACCATCCAGACTACTGCACTGCTGCAATCGGCTAAAATACTCAGAAGAGTCCTGGAGACCTTACCAGACTTTTTGTCACCCAAAATCTGCTAACGCTGATGTGAAAAACTATTAATAATAATAATCCCGGTTATGAGAGCAGACCTACTGTTAATTAAGAATGGTAGGTGGTTTATATAAAAGTTTGGGTTGTTCCACCATGTGCCTTGGTCAAGCTCATTCCCTGGATTCTGATTGGCTGCTGATTTTCAGTTTGTAGACACTTTGATCTCTAAAGACCCATTGTTCTGTATTATGCTCCCAGCAATGCAAGGACTGCATTGAGTTACAGCTTGCTTCTTTGTCTGCTCATTCGACGGTAATTGGAATCCCACTGCGACGCTGAGTATATTGAGTTCGATTTAACAAATTATGGTAATTCATAAAATTTTTTTTTTTTTTTTTTTGCTTGCTGGTTTTGTGTTTTGTTGTATTGGTACTGCTGTATGGCTGTACCACTTGACCCTAATGAAGCGCCTGAGAATAAGCTAGACGGTAGCTGCACAAGAATGCTGCGAGCGGTCCTGAATAAGTTGTGGAAACAGCATCCAATGAAGAAGCAACTGTATGGCCACCTGCCTCCCATATCACAAACCATACGAGTAAGGAGGGTTAGGCATGCCGGGCACTGCTGGAGAAGCAAGGATGAGCTCGTAAGCAACGTACTATTGTGGAGGCCAACACATGGACATGCTAACGTGGGGCGCCCAACGTGGACCTACATTGACCAACTATGTAAGGATGCTGGTTGCTGCGCGGAGAGGCTCCTAGAGTCGATGAATGATAGGGAAGGTTGGCGAGAGATCGTCATGGATATCCGTGCAAATTGCGCGACATGATGATGATGATGATGATATATATATATATATATATGAGATATAGAGAGAGAAATAATCACATATATGATTTTTGTCGAGATTGCAATTACTTAGGTAGCATATATATGCAGAGGGGCCGGGTTAGCTCAGTCGGTAGAGCGTTTGGCTAGAAACCACAAGGTTCCTAGTTCGATACCGGTCGCCGCCAACTCAGCGTATGAGTAGCACAGGGATCTGTGCGGTAAAGTAAAGTAAGGAGCTGATGGTAGGTGTGGCGCTTCACCTCAGATGCTAAAACAATCTCCTTGGTCTAGCGCTATTGAAAAGGGGATAGACTCCCTCGCTGACTGGCTGATACAGACTTTAGGCCACCCCGTCGACTTTACTTGCTTTACTTTACATGTATGTGGGCAATCTTGATAATCATATATATATATATAAATACACACACACATATATATATATTGGTATATATATATATATATATATATATGCAGCAGCTGTTCTCATAAGCAGGTTTTGAATTTTAGAATCCCCTGGGCATTAGCTTACTAATATATACTACTAGCAAAAGTACCCGGTCCATGACCGGACTAAAAAAAAAGATTTTAAGAACACCAGGGAGTGAGTGGGCAAGAGAGAGAATAAGAGGAAAATAATTTATAGAATTAAAAACATCACCGAGAATTTGTATATTACAATATTTATTTTCGAAATTTGTTTTTTTTTGTTTTTTACATTTGAAATATTATTTTAAAAATGTAATCCTTAACCTACCTTTTTTAATAATTGAATTATATTACTTAATTAGTAAAAATCGAAACGGAGGGGCCGGGTTAGCTCAGTCGGTAGAGCGTTCGGCTAGAAACCACAAGGTTCCTAGTTCGATACCGGTCCTCGCCAACTCAGCATATGAGTAGCACAGGGATCTGTGCAGTAAAGTAATTTACTGATGGTAGGTGTGGCGCTCCACCTCAGATGCTAAAACAATCTCCTTGGTCTTTGACCCATCCCTTATCATCCAACATTCTGACCAAACACCTGTATCTCCATATAACACTCCCCATTTAGAGGGAAGAAAATCCACTACCCCCCAGCCACCCCTACCTCTACTGACAACCTACTGTTTTTTCACCATTCTGAAAATGTCCTTCATTGAAGCTAGAACTGGGCTTTTGGTCCTGATGATGGTCTAAATGACCGAAACGTTGCATCGTCGACAATAAACATCCAGGTTCCATAACATCCCGTGTCTGTCTACTTTTCTCCGCATACCGCACTGATCCCTGTGCTACTCATACGCTGATTTGGCGAGGACCAGAATCGAACTAGGAACCTTGTGGTTTCTAGCCAAACGCTCTACCGACTGAGCTAACCCGGCCCCTATTATACACAGATAATTATGGTTGTTGTTTATGTGTTGTTTTATTGATTTGTTTACCCATAATGCATTTGGAATGGTTCTTCTTCCTATTCATCAGACTTGCTGGTATCATTTTATCATCTATTTCAATCAATGCATGATTTTTTATCTGGTCAAAAATTTAAATATGGCTTCCTTCAGTGTCTAAAGAAAAATAAATATCATTGACAATTTTGTGGTGAATCCAGTTTTATCAAAATGGAATTGTAAAACATCTTGAATATTTGTTTGTTTATTTGTTTAAAAAAAGAATTATTGATTTTAATGGTATGTCAATCCTTCTAGCGTCCAGTCACCAGACATAAAGAAAGACAGACTTTAACCAAATGCAGGCTCTATACCAAATACCAGAACACGGTCAAAAACTTTTTTTTATTGATTTTAATGGTGTAGAATGAACACTATACAATCCATCGCAGAAGGCTGTGACTAGCATCCAGTCACCAGACAAAAAGAAAAAAAAAACGAATACAGGCTCTGTACTAACTACCAGAACACAGTAAAAAAATTATTTTTATTAATTTTATTGTTATGTCAACCTTTCTAGGTGTAGAGTGAACATCATACTAACCTTCTCAGGAAGGCTGGGACTAGTGTTCAGTCACCAGACAAAAAGAAAAACAGACTGTAACTGAATACAGACTCTCTACCAACTACCAGATCACAGTCAAAAAATGTTATTATTATTTTTAATAGTATGTAAAACTTTCTAGTTTTAGAATGAACATCATATTCACCTTCACATGCAGACTGTAACTAGCATCCAGTCACCAGAAAAAAAAAAGAAAACAGACTGTAACCGAATACAGGCTCTGTACCAACTACCAGAACACTGTAAAAAAAAATTTTTGAATTTAATGGTATGTCAACATTCTTATGTATAGAATGAACATCATATTCACCTTCACAGGAAGACTGTGACTAGCATCCAGTCACCAGACAAAATGATAGACTGTAACCGAATACAGGCTCTGTACCAACTACCAGAACACAGTAAAAAAAAAGTTTTATTGAATTTAATGGTATGTCAACATTTCTATGTATAGAATGAACAACATATTCACCTTCACAGGAAGACTGTGACTAGCATCCAGTCACCAGACAAAAAGATAGACTGTAACTGAATACAGGCTCTGTACCAACTACCAGATTACAGTAAAAAAATGTTTTTATCATTTTTAATGGTATGTAAAACTTTCTAGTTTTAGAATGAACATCATATTCACCTTCACATGCAGACTGTGACTAGCATCCAGGCACCAGACAAAAAGATATACTGTAACCAAATACAGGCTCTGTACCAACTACCAGAACACAGTAATGTAGTATCACTTACCATTTGATGTAAATATGTCTGAAATAGTTTTTTCTTAAAATATATTAGGGGAAATATTTTTTTTTACGAGGTTTTTTACCCCCCATTTTATTTTATGAAATATGAAAAAAAGAACCGAAAAAATGATTTTTTTCTATAAAGTCTGAATAATTATATCAGAAGATTTTATATGTTTCGATGTGAAAGCTTTTTAAGAAAAAAAACCCATGAATACAGAATTCTGCTAAAAAATATCAATAAAGAAATTGACCCTGTTATAAAAAAACCGGACTGTTTTACTTATTTTTCAAGATAACAGCGAGTAATTTTTCCCCAATCGGATAATTTGATCTTTGAATTAACTGTTGTTTCTTTGTAACAACTCTTTATGTCTGTTATTTCTTTTTTCCGAGATTTAAAAAAAAAAAGTTCAAAAATATTTACGTTTCTTCCTTCAATATGGCCTAAACTGATCACGTGACCTATTTTGGTGGTACCTAGAATTTAGATATTTGTTTATTTGATTTTGACCTGTTAAGATGATTGGTGTCCTCTGTCGATCTAATGAGATTGTAGACCTACAAGTTAAGATATTTTTCAATCAGGATATTGTAAGGATACTTCGGTATTCGGCTATTGAAATCAAAGTGGATACAAAGGACAATTTTAAAGGAAGGAAACACAAAAACAAAAGGAAATAGTTAGATTATCTGATGTTTTAGTGTCTTGTGTGATGAGAGTAGTAACCATTTCTCTTGAGAATGAATGTTATTCCGATCCAAGGTTATTTGGGAGATGGATTCAAATTAACACACATTTTTGATGATTGTAGCTTATTTTGGGAGTGAGGAGAAAACACTTAGTTCCATATACGACATAAAAATCACTCCCTCTAATTACCTGTTCATCTCTTTCTCTCTCTCTCTCTCTCTCACTATCTCTCTCTTTTTCTCTTTCTCCCTCTCACTATCTCTCTCTCCCTCCCTCTCACTATCTCTCTTTTTCTCTCTCTCCCTCTCTCACTCACTATCTCTCTCTCTCTCCCTCTCACTCACTCTCTCTTTCCCTCTCACTTACTCTCTCTCTCTATCTCTCTCTCTCTCTCACTATCTCTCTCTCTTTCTCCCTCTCACCCACTATCTCTCTCTCTCCACTCACTATCTCTCTCACTCACTCACTATCTCCCTCTCCATCTCTCTCTCCCTCTCTCTATCTCATGCTCTCTCTTTCACTATCTATCTCTCTTTCACTATCTCTCTCACTATCTCTCTCTCGTTCTCTCTCTCACTATCTCTCTCTCGTTCTCTCTCTCACTATCTCTTTTTCTCTCTATCTCTCTCTCTCTCACTATCTCTCTCTCACACTAGCTCTCTATCTCTTTCTCACTATCTCTCTCCTTTTCACTCTCTCACACTATCTCTCTCTCTCTCACACATTCTCACACATTCTCCCTCTCTCATTATCACTATCTCTCTCTCTCTCTTTCTCATTATCTCTCTCTCTCTCTCTTTCTCACTCTTTCACTATTTATTTCTCTCTCACATTCTCTCTCTCTCACATTCTCTCTCTCTCACTATCTCTCAATCTCTCTCTCTCTGATATCTAGTGAAGTATTTCGTACTGATGCCATACTAGATAAAATCCAATGTTTGAACGCTAATTTTCAAGCTTAATAGAAGATGTGCTGCACAATCTTTCTGTTTTGTATTATTTTAATTATTCGGACTATTGTCCTCATTTTTATTCCCTCAGGACTTGCGTAGATTTATCAATGAGCATTTAATTTATATTCAAAATCATTAATTGATACATCGAATAAAGCTCATTTATTAATGAGGTCTCTCTATGATGAAAATCTGAGTTATATTGGCCTCAAAACAGCCCATGTTATTAGTGCGTTTAAAATCCTGTAATGTGTCTTATATATCACTAAGAAATAAAGGTTTTACATAATATATGGTGTGGTTAATTTGCATACTGGTTTTAACAAAACCAAAGTGAATAAATAATTACTTTGTGTTATTGATCTCTAATAATATTGTTTTATTCTACAACTAGCAGTGGCTACTCGGCATCACCTGGGTAGAAGGGGATCTTTTAAAGTTAATCCTGCAGATCCATTATTACTGAATCGTGAGTTGAATCCCCATGGAATGCCCCATTTAAATCTCTATGTAAAAAAAAAGACCTTGCATTGATCCAGCTACTCTGAAAAGAAATATTAATGTCTACTATCTAAAGTATTAAATTTAAAAACATCCATACTGTTATCATTTAAGTTTTATTTTTTAATTATCTTCACGAATATAAATCAAATCTCTATTATTTTTGCTCAAAAACCAAGCCCTGGTGATATTTAATGTGTATACATATTTACTTTGTCGTTAATTGTTTTATTTTCAAAGTTTCCTCCGGACATACATATACACACAACTGCCCTTTATATATGTATAGATGTATTAAAATCAATCCTATGAATGATTTTATATAGAAACCAGTTAAAATAAGTGTAGTCTTTTTATATGAGTTCTTAAAGAAATAAAGGTTTACATAATATATGGTGTGGTTAATTTGTATACTAGTTTTAACTCATCCTCATCATCATGTCACGCTATTAGCATGGATATCCATGACAATCTCTCTCCAGGCGTCCCTATCACTCATTGTTCTCGGGAGGTCCTCAACGTAGCATCCAGTATCCGCACAGAGCTGGTCAATGTATGTCTTTGCTAGTTGGCCCACACTGGTTTGCCCATCTGCTGGCTTCCACCGGAGGATGTCACTTATGATTTCGTCCTTGCTTCTCCAGCAGTGTCCTGCGTGTCTTGTCCGTCTTACTCGGATGGTTTGGGTGATATGGGGCAGGTGGCCGTACAGCTGTTTTCTTGTGGGTGTTGTTTCCACAGTTTGTTTAAGACTCCACGCAGCATTGTTGTTATTGATCTCTAATATTATCGTTTTATTCCCCAATGTATTAAAATTAATAATATAAATGATTTTATATAGAAACCAATTAAAATATAATTAAAATGAGTGTAATCTTATTTGCATTTTCAATTTAAAATCCTACGATATATGTTATATATAAGAGATAAATGTTTACAAAGTATATAGTGTTAATAATTTGCATACTGTTTTTAATAAAACTGGATTCAATAAATAATTACTTGGTGTTATTGATCTCTAATATTATTGTTTTATTCTCCAACGTATTAAAATCAATTCTAAGAATGATTTTATATAGAAACCAATTAAAACATAATTAGAATAAGTGTAATCTTTAATATATTTCATTACATTAAAATTTAAATACTTATGCCCGGAAGACATATGGGAATAAGTTTTGGTTCATTCGTCTTGTATCCTATCCCCAATAAAAGTATTTCTTCCTTCTTGTGGGTTGGTGAGCTGAAATAGAATTTAACTAAGAGAAGGAAAGGAACAGAGACAGGGATGACTTTAAAGTAAGAATTTTATTATCGGTTTCACACTATTTCGTTGAGGGGAAATATTTCCCGAGCAATTCGATAGGTGTTACCTCTCCAAAGACTCGGAGTCAAAGAGGCTTAGAAACCTTTTGGTGCCAAGAATTTGGGTTTTTTCCTACACAGGTAATTTTCACCTTTAGTTGTCAAAATTCCTAGCAAATAAGGCAATTAGAGTAACCTCCCTTGACTTTCACTTTGAAAGTTTCCGTGCGAAATAAACAAATCTTAGAATCATTTCCGAAAACAATACAACTGCATGCTTTAACACAAAAATATCATAAGATGTGTCTTAATAACAATTAAGTTCATTTCAGATAATGCGCATGCACAATTTTATGCTAGGAATTTTGACAACTAAAGGTGAAAATTACCTCCTGCACATACTCGGGAGGGATCTTCCGGTCCAAAACCCTCTGGATTATTTATTTAAGAATTATTATTTATTATTTATTTATTATATTATATTATATTATATTTATTAGTTGGGAAGTGCGTGGTGTAATGGTTAAAGTCATGGGATATGGACTCATTGCCCCGAGTTCAAATCCTGAACATGGTAATTGCCTTTCACTTAACGCTAAAACCCTTGGGAAAAGTATGAATCCTACTCTCCCTCCAGCTATGGATAAATAGTAGGGCAGACTGGGCTCTTTAACCTTGGTTAGGCAACCGGTCTAGGAAAAGGGAAACTCTGAATTCAAACCTGTTGAACTCTGCTTAAGAAATTGACCTTGTGTCGCATCCTGCTTGCGCGGAGGGGTTGGTAAATATATATATATATATATATTTGTTATTATTTATTTATTTATCTATTAATAATGGAGATTCGCTTCCGGTTTTTGTCTGTAACAAAAATTACGTCACTGCTTACATCACATTATCCAAAATCGTCATAACATAGAATAAAATTTATTCTACGATTTTTGGCATGTTCAAATTTTGAGTGTATTTATTCAATAAATACACTTAAAATTTGAACATGCAACATTAGACAGTCCTCATTGTTTTTTAAAACAAGTTTTAATAAATACATGACTGGTATTATATATCTATATATAGTTTGTTTTATTTTAATATATATTTAAAGTTTACATTTCAAATTGTTTTATTTTTTAATCCTTTAATGAATTTGATGATTTTACTTACTTAGGGTACAAACTCGCTGACATTGAATTTTTAACTCCCACCCGTCAGGCAATATGTTTCAAAAATCTATTTTTAACATCGTCCGGAAGGGTTTTTTTTATTTTGTACTAGTAATCTTATTATAATGGAGATTGTGTGTTTTTCTGTCTGTAACCGAAACTATATTCCTACTCAAGTCACAATTCTCTTAGTTATTGACATCACATTCTCCATGATTTTATTTTTATTTTACCTCAATTATTAATAAAATTGTCTTACATTATTAATACTGTTAACTATGTCTACATACTGACAACATGCAATTGTATTTATATATACAACAAAATAGCGGTTTACAGTGTAAACGGGGAGGCTAATTTGCATATTAATATTAAAAAATCGAATTTAATAAATATGTACTTAGTATTATTGATTTCTAACTGTTTGGTTTTATTTTAATGAATATAAGCAAAAATCTCTTCAATGAATCTTAAATGAAATCCATTAACAAGAAAAAATAACTGTCATTTTATTCTTTACTTCCTCTTATAACTAAATACTTAAATTAGAAAAAATAACAATGAAAGACGAGAGTGATGGAAGAGTAAGTTTCATTTGTTCGATTTTTTATTATACTCCCTCTGTTTCAAATCTTATTATACTCCCTCTGTTTCAAATCTTTTTATACTCCCTCTGTTTCAAATCTTTTTATCTGTATTCTTATTCAGTTTCATTAGCCTTTCTAATTTAATACAATATTTTATTATATTAAAACTTAAATACTTGCACCCGGAGGGTGCATATATTTGCTAGTAATAAGAATAGTCATTGGTCCATTTCGCCGATGCACAGCTTGGTGACTCATCAGACCATCTTTGCTTAGACACGGCCTTCTGCACTGTTCACACAGTAGACTAATTTGAACATCAAACGTAGAAATTTGAGATCCTTTAAATGAAAATTGGTCAAGTTATTAAATTACAAAATATTAATTTTTCTTAAACACCCTGTATATCTCAAATTACTTCAAATTTTAACACGTGCTGAAACAACTCAAAATTATAGGATTAATGTCTTATGCATTTTTATTTTAAAGAAAAGGGGTTTAGATATTAAACATACTAACAAGAATATGTGCCCTCTGGGTATAAGTATTGAAGTTTTAAATCCTGATTATCTGGTGTTGCTTATCCACCGAATTCTTATTTTTTTTATTATAAGTATTGTCACTTCAGCTAAATAATGGACCATTCTGGTTTTATTATAAAGAAACAAAGTGAAGAAAAAGGTCATGCCCTGACTGTACCTCTGCAGAGCTCTGATAAAAAAATCTGAGAAAATGCTAAAATGTAAATCCTGATTATCTGGTGTTGCTTATCCACCGAATTATTTTTTATTAAAAGAGTTGTCACTTCAGCTAAATAATGGACCATTCTGGTTTTATTATAAAGAAACAAAGCGAAGAAAAGGTCATGTCCCGACGACTGTACCTCTGCAGAGCTCTGATAAAAAAATCTGAGAAAATGCTAAAATGTAAATCCTGATTATCTGGTGTTGCTTATCCACCGAATTATTTTTTATTAAAAGAGTTGTCACTTCAGCTAAATAATGGACCATTCTGGTTTTATTATAAAGAAACAAAGCGAAGAAAAAGGTCATGTCCCGACTGTACCTCTGCAGAGCTCTGATAAAAAAATCTGAGAAAATGCTAAAATGTAAATCCTGATTATCTGGTGTTGCTTATCCACCGAATTATTTTTTATTATAAGTGTCGTCACTTCAGCTAAATAATGGACCATTCTGGTTTTATTATAAGGAAAGAACGGGAAGGAAAAGGACATACATTGACTGTACCTCTGCTGAGGTGCAGTCGGTGTATTCTTCTGCCCTAGCCAACAAGGCAGTCTATGTTTTACCTTTTTTTTTCTGTATAAATTCCGTTCACTCGAAAGAAAAGGTGTTTTGTGTGTCGATTCATAAACAAGTTTTTACCACTGTTCATTGTGATATGCAAGTTTCTGTTCAATATCTGAACTGATTTGCATCGATACCACAGTCAAATGAGGTAACATTCATACCCCAAGTCTTTTTTTCCCCCATGTACTAGCAAAAGTATGCACCCTCCGTAGGGTGCAAGTATTTAATAGTAGTAATAATAATAATAGTCATTGGTCCATTTCGCCGATGCACAGCTTGGTGACTAATCAGACCAGCCTTGCTTAGACACGGCCTTCTGCACTGTTCACACAGTAGACTAATTTGAACATCAAACGTAGAAATTTGAGATCCTTTAAATGAAAATTGGACAAGTTATTAAATTACAAAATATTAAAGTAATTGGTAATTTGCTTGAAGCATTGTTAAGTATGTTATAATATATTAGTAATTTGAAGGCAAATACAATGCGTATAAAAAAAAAAAGAAAAAAAGATGTTATTTTTGTCTTATCGATTTCGAAGTATAAACTTCATCATCAGAGATTCGTATCAGCAATGGACGTGCTTACGTTTTTCTTTGTGTGGTTATAATTTCTCTTCTTATTTCTTTTTCCTCTCCTTTTTTTTTCTTTCTTCTTCTCCTCCTTTCTTTTTTCTGCATGTTATGAATGAAATGGTGAATAACTGTAATTTCTTTTTTTTTTTTTTGAATGTCTATTGAGAACGAATGTATCCAATATTGTCTGTTTGACATCCGGTCAATGTTGCAAGATTGTAGCCATGTCAAATTCAAAATAAAAACCGTCAATAGAAAAAATTATATACTTAGCTTTTGTTTTGTTTTCTTTTTTCTTATATATTATAACAAAATATTAATTTTTCATAAACACCCTTTAAACAATAAATATTGAATTTTGAGTTCTTTCTACAAATGCTGTTAAAATTTGAGATCATTTGAATGAGAATTGGTCAAGTTATTAGATTATGAAAGTCTGGTTTAGCTCAGTCAGTAGAGCACCCACCTTTGACCCAGAAGGTTCCTGGTTTGATACTGGCCCTTGCCAACCCCGCATATGAGTAGCACAGAGATCTGTGCGGTAAAGTCAGGAGCTGATGGTAGGTGTGGCAATCCATCTCAGACACTAAAAAACAATCTCCTTGGTCTAACACCAAGGAAAAGGGGATAGACTCCTTTGCTGTCTGGCTGATATCGACTTTAGGCCACCCCAAAGACTTAACTTTTACTTATTAGATTATGAAATGATATCAATTTTTCTGAAACAGATTGTATTATCAATTATAAAAAAAATATAAGGCAGGATAATATCTTATGGCTTGGGTGATGTGTGGATTTCCAGCTCCCCTGATGATCGAAAACATGAAACTCAAAGTTGTGAGTTTTACTCATTTAATTGATAATATATTGTGATATTGCTCTGCATTCTTGTGTATTGAGCACTCTATGTTGAATTAAGAACAAATTCTTATGCAGGGTCGTCTACAAAGCATTTCTTTACTGACTGCAGTCTTGCATAAGCCAACTACTTGTCGCAACGCTCCACTCGCTTCGGTTATTTATGGGCATAGTCCCCAAACATCCGGGCACATCAGTCGAACCTCGCACCCGTGCAACGCACAATTCTCGTGCATTCGGATGGACGCGTGTAGGCCCAACATACGGGCACCTGAATTGCACCTCTTGTCCATCCAGCACCTAAATCGCATTTCTTTGCATTCGGGTGGGCGCAAATTAACTGCCACACTTTTTCTCTTTCTATCTTTTTGTCACACCAATGATGTAATTGGTAACGGAACAGGGAGATTTGATCTTGTGCCTTGTTATCTAAGGAAGCTTTCTTAGGTACAGCAGCTGCTGCTCGGCTAATTAACCTACCAGAGCTTTATGGTCAGCAAAGGATAAAATCTAATGGAAAATTGAAAATGAGTTAAAGTTCTTGTAGCTCAACTGGAAGAGCAGCAGTAATTTCTGTACATAGGCAAGCTTCCTGTCGTAAAAGGTATTATGAGTTTGAGACTTGAAGATTATTTTTTTTATTTATTTCTATATCACACCACTCACTCAGAGCCATAGTATTGTATACCGTAACATTGAATGTTCGGTATACTAGTGCATTCAAATAAGGGCCCGCACTAACAATAACTCTGCAGCAGAATGCTAATAATTGAGGTTGTAAGTAGACGGTTCTTGTAAGGATCTGCCAATGCTCTAAACTGCAGTGCACAAGTAGTCTTGGACCAATTCATTTATTCTTTAAGAATAGGTTAGTCCACAACACATAGGCAGTCTGAGAAAGTTGTGATGCAAAAGCAACGTTAAAGATAAAGCAGGAAATCTTCCAAGCTGTAGCCGTGTTAGTCCTACTGTATGGCTGCACCATTTTGGACTCTAACTAAATACTTAGAGAAAAAGTTAGATGGGAACTACACAAGGATTCTGCATGCTGTCTTTAGTAGCTTTTCAAATTGTTTTATTTTTTAATCCTTTTAATGAATTTGATGATTTTACTTACTTAGGGTACAAACTCGCTGACATTGAATTTTTTACTCCCACCCGTCAGGCAATATGTTTCAAAAATCTATTTTTATATTGCTCGGAGGACGTTTTTTATTTTGTACTAGTAATAATAATAATAGTCATTGGTCCATTTCGCCGAAGCACAGCTTGGTGACTCATCAGACCATCTTTGCTTAGACACGGCCTTCAGCACTGTTCACACAGTAGACTAATTTGAACATCAAACGTAGAAATTTGAGATCCTTTAAATGAAAATTGGTCAAGTTATTAAATTACAAAATATTAAAGTAATTGGTAATGACAAGCTCAGATGTAATTGGTAACGGAACAGGGAGATTTGATCTCGTGCCTTTAGTATTGGTGTTTGTTTGATGTTCCTGTGAGGTAATTAGCAATTTTTGGGTTTTGATATTTTGATATTTGAATCTTAGAAATTCTTGTATATCTTTCTTTTTTCAAAACTACGGCAGGTGGTTCTGTTCATATGCTGTAAGAATGAAACCGACAAAACATGGTTGCAAAAAATATGTTCAATTGTCCCGGTAAAAATTTAAAAAAAATACTGAATTCTTTTCAAACTCACAAATGCCTGCATCGTTACACAATTTGAAATGCTAATAGTGATGGATTTAAAACGGTAATTTATGAGGAAGTGCGGCCCAGTCTCCTGTCTCATAAATTGCTACCTGGTGACTATTAAAATAACAAACCCAGCTATGGTGTTACTTGAAAGAAAACAACCAACTTAGATAGTATTATAGGTGATACACCCTATAAGACTAATGGAATGCGCCGACAGGTTACTATAAGTAACAGGGATAATTGTGGCTTAGCAGTAAGCCAATGCGAGTATGCCAATAACTCTGTTCGTCGGATGTAATTTCCACTTCTCTGTATTGTATTTGTCTACTTTCTGTTAATACATTTTTCTACATTTGTTACCCGTTGTTTTGTTCTTATTTGACCCCTTAAAACCTCACAACAGATAGATAGATAGATAGATATGACGATGGATAGATAGATAAACAAACAAAATGATATAGATAGACATGAACAAATGGAGATAGATAGATATGAAGATGACTTGACAGATAGATAGATAGATGGGAGGATAGATAAATAGTAAAAAATAAACAAATTGAGGTAGATAGATAGATATCCATCTTCATATCTAAACAAGAATTACGACAAATTACGATAAATAAACAAGAATTACGACAAATTACGATAAATAAACAAGAATTACGACAAATTTCGATAAATAAATAAGAATTACGACAAATTATGATAAATAAATAAGAATTACGACAAAAAAAAGACACTCCCCCTAAAATACATTTAACGCCCCAAGTTGGTTGTTTTCTTTCAAGTAACACTGTAGCTGGGGTCGTTATTTTAATAGTCACCGGGTAGCAATTTCTGATGCAGGAGACCGGGACGCACTTCTTCATAAATTACCTTTAAAACTCTCACAAGTGTATGGCCACCTGTCTCCTATCACACAAATCACCCGAGTAAGACGAGTTAGACATTCTGGACACTATAAGAAAAACAAGGATGACACTCATTAGTGACATTCTTCTTTGGACGCACACAGATGGACACACTAGTGTGGGTCGACTAGCATTACCAAAATTACAGATAGTGGTTCTGTACCTACCGTATTTGCGGCATATAGGACGCACTTTTTTTCCAAAATTTTTGCTCAAAAAATTGCCCTGCGTCTTATACATCGTAGGTGAAGTTTGAGACCTCCCGTAGGCCTAGGCTAATATTCTCTATGATGCTCACTAACCCAGAGTCCGCTCAGTACTTTTACTTACCTTGTACTGCCAAATTGCTTTTATACAGCTATGTTTCTGCTTGTGTAATGCACAGCTAGACTGTTCTCAACAATATATGCTTAGATACACTAAAAACTTAGTAATATTAATAATAATATTAATTAATTATGTTTGTTTACTGGTAACTTCTATGATACCCTAATTGTAAAAAAAAAACAACAACAAATAAATAGATAAATAAGATAGATAAAAAAATAAGATGTTTTCGTGTCTTGCTGTCAAATTGCTTTCATACAGCTATGTTTCTGCTTGTGATATGCACAGCTAGACTGTTTTCAACAATATATGCTTAAATACACTAAAAACTTAGTAATATCAATAATAATATTAATTAATAATGTTTGTTTACTGGTAACTTCTATGAAACCCTAATTGTAAAAAAAAAACAACAACAAATAAATAAATAAATAAGATAGATAAAAAAATAAGATGTTTTCGTGTCTTGCTGTCAAATTGCTTTCATACAGCTATGTTTCTGCTTGTGTAATGCACAGCTAGACTGTTTTCAACAATATATGCTTAAATACACTAAAAACTTAGTAATATTAATAATAATATTAATTAATTATGTTTGTTTACTGGTAACTTCTATGATACCCTAATTGTAAAAAAAAAACCCCAAAAAACACAAAAAATAAATAAATAAGATAAATAAAAAAATAAGATGTTTTCGTGTCTTGCTGCCAAATTGCTTTCATACAGCTATGTTTCTGCTTGTGTAATGCACAGCTAGACTGTTTTCAACAATATATACTTAAATATACTAAAAACTTAGTAATATTAATAATAATATTGATTAATTATGTTTGTTTACTGGTAACTTCTATGATACCCTAATTGTAAAAAAAAAACCCAAAAAAAAACAAATAAATAAATAAGATAATGAAAAAAAAGGATGTTTTTGTGTTTTGCTGTCAAATTGCTTTCATACAGCTATGTTTCTGCTTGTGTAATGCACAGCTAGACTGTTTTCAACAATATATGCTTAAATACACTAAAAACTTAGTAATATCAATAATAATATTAATTAATAATGTTTGTTTACTGGTAACTTCTATGATACCCTAATTGTAAAAAAAAACCCAAAAAACAAATGAATAAATAAGATAAATAAAAAAAAAGGATGTTTTCGTGTTTTGCTGTCAAATTGCTTTCATACAGCTATGTTTCTGCTTGTGTAATGCACAGCTAGACTGTTTTCAACAATATATGCTTAAATACACTAAAAACTTAGTAATATTAATAATAATAATATTGATTAATTATGTTGTTTACTGGTAACTTCTATGATACCCTAATTGTAAAAAAAAAAACCCAAAAAACAAATAAATAAATAAATAAGATAAATAAAAAAAATAAGATGTTTTCGTGTCTTGCTGCCAAATTGCTTTCATACAGCTATGTTTCTGCTTGTGTAATGCACAGCTAGACTGTTTTCAACAATATATACTTAAATATACTAAAAACTTAGTAATATTAATAATAATATTGATTAATTATGTTTGTTTACTGGTAACTTCTATGATACCCTAATTGTAAAAAAAAAAACCCAAAAAAAACAAATAAATAAATAAGATAAATGAAAAAAAGGATGTTTTTGTGTTTTGCTGTCAAATTGCTTTCATACAGCTATGTTTCTGCTTGTGTAATGCACAGCTAGACTGTTTTCAACAATATATGCTTAAATACACTAAAAACTTAGTAATATCAATAATAATATTAATTAATAATGTTTGTTTACTGGTAACTTCTATGATACCCTAATTGTAAAAAAAACCCAAAAAACAAATGAATAAATAAGATAAATAAAAAAAAAAGGATGTTTTCGTGTTTTGCTGTCAAATTGCTTTCATACAGCTATGTTTCTGCTTGTGTAATGCACAGCTAGACTGTTTTCAACAATATATGCTTAAATATACTAAAAACTTAGTAATATTAATAATAATATTAATTAATTATGTTTGTTTACTGGTAACTTCTATGATACCCTAATTGTAAAAAAAAAAAACCCCAAAAAACAAATAAAATAAATAAGATAAATAAAAAATAAGATGCTTTCTTGTCTTGCTGCCAAATTGCTTTCATACAGCTATGTTTCTGCTTGTGTAATGCACAGCTAGACTGTTCTCAACAATATATGCTTAGATACACTAAAAACTTAGTAATATCAATAATAATATTAATTAATAATGTTTGTTTACTGGTAACTTCTATGATACCCTAATTGTAAAAAAAAACAAAACAAATAAATAAATAAATAAGATAAATAAAAAAAAATAAGATGTTTTCGTGTCTTGCTGTCAAATTGCTTTCATACAGCTATGTTTCTGCTTGTGATATGCACAGCTGGATTGTTTTCAACAATATATGCTTAAATACAGTAAAAACTTAGTAATATCAATATAATATATTAATTAATTATGTTTGTTTACTGGTAACTTCTATGATACCTAATTGTAAAAAAACCCCAAAAAACAAATAAATAAATAAATAAGATAAATAAAAAAATAAGATGTTTTTGTGTTTGCTGTCAATTGCTTTCAATACAGCTATGTTTCTCTGTTGTGATATGCATATATACTGTTTCACATATATCTTTAAAT